>DWPT01005144.1:0-12491 GCA_018251895.1 Agathymus mariae mariae | reverse complement strand
GCCAGTGAACAATTCATCTTGCTATATCTTGTTGGATTTATAATGTTTTAAAACTTGCACATTGTTTTGAATCACTATTTACGTATACATATAGTTAAAGCGCAGTTTTTTGGGCAGGGTCGCCATCTAATAAGGTCTGTACTAGGAGCGAGTGAAAGGCTTGAAGATTGGTTCTACACTGTTTATTAATATATCAAAACACACTTTTATATGGACTACCAATTACTTACATCATAGGTCCTAACGGGACAAGGTAAATTAAATACGTGGACTGTATAATTATACTGCTTTAATGCCGTGAAAAACACTTTCTGTCTCAGCTACTTCTCATTTCCTGACCGACAACGCATCAGTAATACCTTTAGTCTTGCTGATGTCCATGGGCGACGGTGACCAGTTGACATCAGGTGGCTTGTTTGCTGTTTTGTCGGTTTTTACCATTAAAAAAAACATTAAATCAGTGCCCGTGGTCAAGCGCGTCGTGGAGCGAAGTGAAGAGAGGCGGACAAGGGCGACCAGCCGAGGTATGCTCCCGATAGACCGACAGACACATTTTTATAAATTAGAAAACTGTGTACCTATTGCAAGTCATGAAGGACAAAAATATCCTAACAAACATCAAAATTTATTCGTCTAGGACATAATTGCTTAGTACAGATACAAAAGAAAACAGAACATTAATCTTACATATAAAAATACATGTCCTGACTGACTGACTGACTTAATCATTATCGTACAGCCTAAACTACTGACGAAACACTAGACGAATTATTTGATATTCCATCCCCAAGGGGGTTGAAAGTTCGTTTGATAAGCCGCCGATGTTGATACGACCATTATGGAAACTTGTATTTAGCTAATTGGTTCAACATAAATAAATACGTTTTTTGAGCACTTAGAAAATACTCAGGTTGGAGAAATAAAATTCAGATGTCTGATAGCTCTCGCGGTTATCGATTTAATAGTGACGATAAATAATAAGAATCAAGATGCGGTAGTTGTCCATGTAAGTAACGCAGCGCCTGATACATTTAACATGCAATTTGCACATACATACATTTCTAATCATACGTATTACAACGTTTTTAGAAAATCAAACAAAATAAGGAAGGCAAGCTTATATGATAATCATTAATTAATTTTTCTGGTTGAAGTGAGAGTGGACTTACTAAAGTGGTCGTTTTAATCTCATCTCCTAAATGGGTAATGAGTAGATGTAAGTTTGAATAGGACTTTAGGTACTTTTCATTTTAATATAGTTTAAGTATTGCATAAGATAAAACTTTTACCTATATTTGAGCAACGTTAGTTCGAACCCATTTTGAGTTTTGCGCGGCCAGAGCCGTGAGCACTAGCTTGTATTTCATGAAATAAACCTTGGCCTCATAAATCAACTATGATTCTATTTTGCTGGTACATTGTTTATATTGTTTGACATTATCTGCGCTAGCATTTAAATCAAACTGTCATTTAGACAAAAGGGCTTTTAGCTAAAGGTCAATTGGAAAAGAAAAAGTCGTTTGGATGGTATATATCGCCAAATAACACCAGACTCTGTTCTGAATTTTGGATATCAATTTAGATTTCAAACTTACTTCTTGTGAGAGAATAGCATTTTACATAATATGATTTATACATTAATTTATTTGAAGAAATTCGTAGCGAATACCAAGACAATATAAAACTCAATTGTAGTTTTCAGAAAAATCATTCGTGATCTGTTTTGATAATGCACTTGTGACGTGATAAAAGTAAGTAGACGAAGTAACGTCATGGAATTTTTAATATCTATTATTTTTTTTTTATAAATTTGATTAAAAACTATAGGTATATAAAGATTTGGGCATTTATATTCGCTTTTTCTTAGATTACGTATGTTTCTTAAATGATGTTTTAAAAAGTAAATCTATTTGATTCAAATAGCACAAACTATTGTCATAGTCAGTTACTCCAACAACGAGCGAGAAACAAGGTTTTTTATGTCAATAACTGACCAACAAGCATATGGGTCACTTACGACAAACGGTTACCGCCAGTCACCGACATTTTTAATATCAAATGTATCGTCGATGCGTAACCGGCCAAGATGGAAGCGGAGAATCCCCTTGTTAACCAACGACGTTGATTACATAAGTGGTATTTAGTCGGGAAGTAAGGAATCCAACAGCTCTGGATGTCATCTCTATTAAACTGACTAGTTTGGAAACTAACGGGATCTGATACTGAACTGGCGACGTTGCCTTATCCGTGTGTAGTAGCAGGATACTCCACGACCAGAGGTTTGTTAAGACCCAACAATGTATGAAACGTTTTATACACCAAAAACCGTATCTTACAGTCAATATTTTTTCATAAATGTAAATGAATATCATTTCTGAACAAGCAAAAAGTTTGTACGATATACTATAAATTTTGAAAAATCCACCTGAGAATGAAAATTGTATTTTAAAGTGTTTATTTATTTTTTATTTGTGTTATTCGCTACAAACTAACCGACATAACTCATAAACTATATCATTGGAGTTTGAGACATTTTGTAAAATAAACATACTTAATTTTTTTTAATCACCGCACTTCTCATTTTCTGCATTAGGAAATTGCGCACGTGCAAAGCCAAGGCGTTAATTTAAATTTAAATTATGAAGTCAAATGAAAAGTTTACCAACATCATTATCTAACGTTTTTTATGTTTAAAATAACTCCCTATTGTCCAAAACAAATTCCATAGAAAACTTGAACTTTTTAAAGGTGCCTCAATTTATGTTGTCTGGAGTAAAATGTAGGTGATTTCACAGTTAATCTTATTTGCAGCTCTGAAATCTTCAAAAATTCATTCTTGTTCATCCCCTTATAGGTTTAAGCGAATAACGTCATAAAAATTTCTGTCTGTGTATTTTGCCCCTAGTAGTGGCGGATTGACCCAAAACAGTTAGACACGCACATCTTCCAATCCTCGCAAACTTCCGACGTAAACCTCTGCACGCAGTCTTATGTAACTTTAGTTTCGAGGAACTTTACAAATGAAGTTACTTTGTTGCTTTAAGTATTTAAATCAAGAGTTGTCAATGTTAAGTCAGATAATGAAAGGCGTCCGGGACAAAAGCCAACACCCAAAGTTTTGTGCTGTTTTCTTTGTTATGCAATGTTTCAATTGGGATTTTTGAACTCAAAATTGGGCACGAGATGATCTAATCAAGTAGGACGAAATTTCTGCTCATCCAGTTCTGGTGATAAGACTTCTGAATATGTTTATTACCAAGCACACCATCTTTTATATATAGCGAGGAAGAAATATCGGTAATATATACATACGATACAGATCTATATCATGGTATTCATCCTTAATAATAATCTCATAATATGGCAAGTATTGTTCAAACCTGTTCAGTGGCAGACAATGTATAGAGTCGACGGCATTAACAATTGTATTGTTAGTATTTGAATTCGATATTTATAAATATATTTTACAAAGGTACAATGCTTCTAGATCATTAGGACTGAGGAGTTCGATGTGGGTGTAAGTATAAGCCATTGATTAATGAGAAAGACTCTGATTCACACTCTTAAATATGATTAAAAACACTGGTACCTAGTTACATGTAATAAGGTACGTCACATATAAATTCTCTATTATTTTTTTCTCTTTTTCCTAAACTTTTTACGCATTTGTAGGAAAAACATTTCTTTATCAGAATAACATATAGCCTTTTGTTACTTATTAGAAAAAAATAGCTTTTATTTGTGGAAACTGAATGCTTAACTATGATACATGATACTGAAATAAATCAAATTACTCCGGACGTTCTTTGTTCTACAAAAGGTTTCAATGAATCAGATAATCATCTTGTGCAGAAAGTGAGCTTGGCAGCATTTGAGAGTTGTTGAGTGATAAAAAATTACTATGGTGAAAAAGACATTTTGCGCACGTAATTAAAAAACCGCAATTAAGCCGCCCACTAATAACTTGTAGCACAGGCTACAATTTATTTAATTAAACAATGTTATATACAAGGCACATAAAACCTCTGAGGCAACACGAAATGCAAAGTTTTTAAGAAAATAATAAAATTTGTAAAAAATAAGAAACATTAACAGCAACTTACCCAGGAAGCTCAGAACCAAATATGTACAGAGCTTCATCTTTCCAAGTTTCCTGCAAAAGAAAAACACGGATTATTTCGGGTTCTTTAAGAAAACTTTATTAAATTTTCCCACTTCTAAACGGAGAAAATGTTATTATATCATGCTTAGAACGTCCTGTTGAGAAAAGAGAATTTTTACAATATCTGTTATTAATACATTTGCTTCAAAAATGGTCCCATTGACGGTAAGTGGGCATAAACGTCTGTAACAAAAAAGGCATCTCTGACACGATGCCCGCTAAGAGAAAGCATGAAACTCATTTATAACTGTCTCTTCGACAATACGACCGAAACACGCTAAAGACATTTGACGGATAATTGTAAGAGAGTGTTACATAGCCAAGCAATAAAATAATTCTACCGTTATGCACGGATATCATCAAAATTGAGGGTCGTACAGATCACAGATATCTGAAAAAGAATACATCGCCATAGATTTGTCTTTTGTTCAGCATGGTGTATAAGCAGATGAGATTGACTTGGACTCAAGAATGGCTGATGTATTAGTTGCGTTAATATAAATAAATTGAATGGTGAAATGTGAACTTCATATTAATCGAATTTCATACTAATGGAGTACGTTCTTAACATTTAACATTTAATATTATTACGAATATATTCATCGTCGGGTAATCTTTCCACGTCAGTGACCTCGCGTCGTAATATAATGTCTCGACATTCAGAAAAATCCTGTTCATTTCAAACCATTCCGTTAAGCGCTCAGTCGTTCAGGTAAATTGTGGCAGTTAGAATAATACCCGCAGGTAACTTTGCATCGAACTCCTGTCAACTTTATTATTCTTTATATACTATAAAAAGTGATTTTCAAAGATGACAATTGACATAAAACTCATAATAAAAGTTATATATATTTAAGAACTTTAATGTAACACTTTGCAAGGATGTGTGTGTATGAATAATTAAATGAACAAATGAGCATTTTCCTACTTTTACATTAATTAACACTACGACTATTCAGGACGCAATTACTCTGTAAAAATAAATAAAGCGTTCTTTTATCTGTGGACTGTGTGAAATATGAGTTCATAATAAAATAAGGTGTATTGCGATATTTAATACTAGCATTATACTCCAAACAACAGCACGTCAATAATCTGTCGAAAAGTATAATATTTAGTAGCTACGCTACTCATATTGCAGGTAACAGATAAATAATGTTAACACTACGGAAACAATGAAAATGATGGGCCAGTTACGCCACAGTGATAAATTACATCCAAAATTTATTGCAAGCTGTAAACAAGGGATAATATCAATAAACTTCGTAGAAGATTGTATTTATAATTTATCAGTCCTTCAAAGTTTAGACCGTAGAATTTGTGACATTTATTGGTAAATTAACAGAATTGTAATTCAATGTCTCCAAGTTACTTATACATTATTACTTAAAACTACAAATAAAATATATGATATTCCAGCCTGTATTATATACCACAGATACGCAATTTGTAACATATATAAATCAAATTTTAATTATTAATTTAATTCATACGATTGTATTTAGTAGTGAAAAATAAAAATTTGCACTTAAGTTGCAACTCACAATAAACATCATGGTGGTAATGTGCTAATGTCACAGAATTACGTTACTTTACTTTATTCGCAGTCAAGAAACATTTTAATCAATGAATGTCATTTGACATATTTACTTTTGTATGTGTAATGTGTACGAAACACGACCGAAATTAAAGCAACTGATAGTGCCAACCTTACCCAAGTGAATATCGAAATAATCGATAGCTAAGATAGATATATGTTCAAAGCCTGCAGTCCTATACGCATACATTTGATTTATTATCATTTTTTTTTCTCAATTGCAATAAATTTGAAATGCTTTGCGGCAGTGCAGCATATAAATTTATATACGTAAATATGTCAAGATTAAATAAATAAACGCTTACACACTCACACCCCCGCTGTAGGATACCCTGTGTTGCGGGTGGCATGGACATACACAAATATGACACCACAAACATCCATGACCCCAGAACAAACATTTATCTGTCACATAAATGTCTGCCCCGCCCGGGAATCGAACCCGGGAGCCCTCGCTCGGCAGGCAGGGTCACTGCCAACTGGACTATGGGGTAGATTAAGCTCACAATATTACAGCCTATTCATTCTTTACTTAAGACAGTTTATGTATTACATCTCCCAGTATAATTAATAGATAGCCGTCACGTTAAGTAATTTTAATAAAGAAATCTCGAAATTTTAGCGTTCTGTGGTCACGTCATAACAGTGAAGATGTTTCGACACGCGTCTTACCGTGTTGAGCGATAAACGAGGAAGTTAATAAATAATGTAACACTCAGCGTTTTCGGTAGCATCCCCTGCAATATGGCTGTTGATAAATGAGAAAGGAATACCGTTTTGATGATACTTTTTATTCATTCATATTGAGTAATAAAACCGATTTTGTTGATGATGGGTTCATCATAGAAAAGAGTATGAGATGTTGTGGTTCTGTGCAATATAGCTTTTTGTAGCTTCGAAAGCATCTGATTTGGACCGATGGATAAATTATTGGCTTAATGATTTCACAATACTTTATTGCACCCAGCCTTTTACTAACCACCAAATCGACAATTCAGCTAAGTAATTATGTAGTTCATGAATAAGAAGGATCTTAACACATGCATTTTTTATATTTAGAATAGGTACAATATGTAATGCTCAAACTTAAAATTAAGTAACATTTATTACCCTGAGATTTGAAAACAGTTTTTTTAAATACCTCATTATTCATGCACCACCAAATCTTCTTAGTTGAGCCGTGCATAAATTCTGCCGGCTATAGGGAAAGCTGATTCCCGCGTTAACTGTTATTTCAATCACATAAATTAGATCTTGACTATACGTTTCCGAAGATAACACGCGGTGTGCCGAAATTAGGCAACTTTACGAGACTACAAACGACTTTAATTTACGGATTCATAATGGAGAGCCGACATGAATCCAAGAAGAAAACTCTCCTCTTATTCGTTTCACGCTAATTGCTTGATTTATTAGATTAATAAGTCGAAATAGATAAACATTACATGGTGAAAATTTTATTGGATGACTAATTGATACATAAATAAACCATAGGTGACGTGTTGTCGCCGGAGTAGATTTTAGAGGGAAGATGGTAGTTATCCAAGCAGTTAATAGACCGATCACTTCGCACGAGTAGCGTCGGGATTAAATAGAGCACATCAACTTCCTAAAGATTATTTAACGGTTTATCCTTGTCATCATTATTCAGCGGGTCCACGACTAAGGAAAATTAACTTAAACCCAAAGATTGGTGAAATCTTATACCCCAAACATATATAAATAAATAAACACCGCTAACTGAATATAATAAATTGTTATTTGAAAACATTATTTCCTAAAACAAACTACACATATAACTCGATATCTCTCTAACGTCATCCTAGTATGCAGAAGGCTCAGAAGAACCACCTCTTAACGAAATGCAAGCAACCATGATGGGCCACTGGCGATATTTTCTCAGGAGAAGTTTGAAGTGTGCAGTTGCAACATTAATCTTTGTAACATTCCGAGTGAAAAGAAACTATGCATACATTATTACTATCTCAAAGATTTATTCGTGCTTCACACTACACGCGCTGTCTGAAGAGAACTATAAATTGATGTTATAGATGAAATTGATTCACCCTATCGTTGCTTGGAAAGAATTCATCAAATATTTGGTGAATTTCATTTTTCATAGGCAGCGAACATTGGACATATTGGATTGAATACAAATTGCCATCTCGTATAATAAAATATATTCGATAAGGTTTTTTATAGATAAATTTATACTGTATCAGAGCATAATAAGGTACAATAGCTTTATTTCCCTAGGAATTATTTGTGCTTCGTAAGCAATTACGTAAATCCTTTATTTTATACAGCTGGTCTGGCATAAGCTGTTCCGCATTGTGTTAAAATATTTATTATTTCGTTCTATAATCATAATATTCGTTAACAACTGAACTGAATTAATAATATCATTCTTCATCTAGCTCAGCCTCGGACATGTTCTCCATCATAATATTTTGTGAAATTTATCAATTGGTCGATAGGAAAGTAGTGCTTGTTAGGAATTAAAGAAAAATATTAAAGGAATGAGTAACTACGCTGAAAAGTATAAAAGGTGGCAGAATGACGTTCTAAAACTCTTTTGCCTTTAGCTCCTCGTAACGTAAACAACTCATACACGTTTCTGCTGTCGTCGAGTCGAAGACAATGTTGTGTCGATTAATTGATATAATAGTTAATGACAAACACGATAAAGTCCTGTATGTAATCGTATATCATTTATATTAAAAAACTACAAACTTATTGTACTTGAATGAGTCTAATTAAAACAACTTTTGTAGCGCCAACCAACGGCACATCTGATGCTCGGGATACCAAGCAAAGCAATTCACAACTTGTTCAAAGTTACCGACACACGAGTATTCGTATCGGCTGCAGTACAACGACTGTTCACCGAATGTAACTAAAATTATTTAATAGATTGCCTACAGTGAATGAATATTTGGAAAGCATTAATTAGTGTACATTGAATATAAAATTGGAAAAATTAATGAAATAAATGACATTCGGGTACATATTGCCAGGATCAAAATCATAATTTCACCATCAACTATTTTAATAAAAAAATTCGGAATTCCAAATAATGAAAATATTATGTGAAATGTATTTTAAACGTATAGTATTATTGGATTATCATAGAAAATACATAGGTTGTAATAAATGTATAAAAATTGTTCCAGTGTACTCTCTACTCTAACCCTGCGTTTTTTTATGGTATAAGCCGACGAACGAGCAGACGAACCACCTGATGGTAAGTGGTCATCGTCGCCCATGGACATCAGCAAGACCTAAGGTATCTCTGATGCGTTGTCGGTCAGGAAATGAAAAGAAGGTAGTAAAAAAAAGGAATTTAGTCTTTATTTCATCGAGCTAGGTCAGGTACTTCTGAAGATATTTAAAACTTTCTAACCGACCCTTGTTCTTTGCGGTCCAGTTTATATCTTGTGATATTCTAATGGCATACAATGATAATGACACTCAGACAGCGGGATCTAATCGCATTAAGACATAAAATTGCCCATCCCTTATAGCACAAATATCAGCACGGATGCATAGCAGATAACCCGGCATTATCGCATTAGCTTTTATGGGGTTACAATTTATTACCCAAATCCCTATTTAACGCGCTAATGTTTGCTGTGTATCGGAAAACGATTATGCTCTAAATTACCTAAACGAGTAAGCATTGCGACCATAAGAGACAACGTCACATATTTGTATTTAAACATAGCCTTCAGTTTCTACGAATATTTAATCAATGTTACGAGTACAAAAGAGAGTGCGAATTTTGGGAGTTTGTGTATTTTCGGAAGGTAATCTCCGGAACAAGAGCACATTAAAAAAAAATACCATTAAAAAGTACATTATGAAATTAAATGGAAACGGAACGGAATGTAATGAATTTAAAAGTATTTATTCTCCCTTGTGTGATTGGTCTACAAATTATACTAAGGTTAGAAAGGTCAAGACGGTATTAAACAGTGGCAAGTTGTCCGCTATGATCTGATACAATTTATTATTGACTTGTCAATAATACTACAATCACAAAAGATATTATCGAAGCAACTAGCCCTCTCTTGGAGTTACTGTTGTAGGTTCAAAAAATATATATTGTAACCTTACCGAGCAACAAGTTGATTCTAAGATATCAATATTAAAATCTCCACATACAACTCCTTTTTTATTTTGTGAGACAAAATTTTTAGAACATCTTCCATAGCGGATTCAAACAATGGGTAGCTACATGAAGGTGGTCTGTATACGCAGACAATAACAATCCTTTTAAGCTCTATACATGAAGGCTCTATAATATGTTTATGCGAGGGATACAATGTCTTTACGTTCCTTGTAAATCAAACTATTACAAATAATTATCATTAACCCTCCACTATGTACTTTTGTCGACAGAATGACCTGCCTATACTGTAATTATCGATTAACTCACAATTAACTCATAATTTTTAAGCCAATGTTCTGTAATACAAATAATGTCAATATTAATTTCATTTAATAATAAATTTAATTCCAAGTATTTGCCACAAAAGCCTTGTATAATATTAATATTAGGTGTACAATATTTAGGTTATAATGCTTTCCTGTTGTCAATGAACCGCTAGAGTAGTTCTTCGTGGTCTTACTGGCTAATTTAAATGATTTGGAACGAATTCCTAGGGCGCATGCTGAATGTCAATAAATTACTGCTCAATAGAAGCAGTTACACTAGCCAAATTTTTGGCTAAGTCATCTATAAAATATGATAACGTAATTGTTATTTGTCTTTTATAATAATTTGACAGATAATACTTATCCTTAGTGAAATAAAATTTATGAAATAATTTATTAATGTTATTAATTTCTGAGTGTTTTTCGCCATATAAAGACATAGTGTACGTAGCCAAATTAATATTATTATTTAATATTATTTTCCTTCTTCGGCAAACTCTCACTATAAGTAAGGTAAACATTACAATACCCTTTAGGTGTAATAAACATAATTTGTTATAATAGTTTAATTAAATTTTCCTGTTTACTTTTCTTTACTAAAATAATCAGATTGATGTTCGTGTCTAATTTATAATTTTTCAAAGCTTTGCTCCGAGTAAGTATTTAATAATTATCCAAAGTTCTTTCCGAATTCATCACCAAACATTACATTACATTTTTACACAATTATTTTGCACACAGGAATTATTGTTTTTGTTTGTCACTACTAAAATCTGACAAGATTTTGAGACAATTGGATCACACACTGGTTTTTAGTTAAATATTCCGAGTCACCTAGGCCTGATGCCAGGGATTGTCTTTTAAGTATATCTGTCTCATTGGTTGCAGAGACATCCGACATGCACTGTAAGGCCAGTATGTACTCCCTAATCTTATTTTTGGATGATTCATAACTCTTAATGATATATGCACTCGTATATAAACATTATTATACATATCATAAATTTTATACATGTTCTAATTAATTAAAGTCAAACGAACATTTGAACGTATCTTTTGGGCACCGTGAGAACCGCATGTTGTTATAAGACTAACGATGTCTTCCATACAGTGTGTCGATTATGAAGTTTAAGCAGATTGATCGTGTAGATTGTACGGATTCAAACGAAATCTTGTTGAAGTTCCAGGTAACGCGTCGAGGCATACACACCACTAGCATACATAATTACTTTCGCGCTTTGCTGTAATAATTACTTTGTGCCACGTAACGTATAGTATAGCGGTGTATGAACGTCAGTATCCCGAGTAAGTGGTCCGAGTTCGAATCTTGCGATTTTTGTACATTATAGTTATGTGCATATTTGATATTAATTAGCTTGCTTCGGTGAAGGAAAACATTGTGAGGAAACCTACACGTACACTATATGTGTCGACTACCTATCTGTACGTGGCCAACGCGACGGACTTACTCCTCACATTGTGAGAGATGACTAAAGCCCACCACTGAGAGTGACCCGTCGTGATGATTGATAACCTTGCCGATATTATATAGTTTTGATGGTTTCACGTTTTCTTTTCAAACCTAAGGTCGCCTTTAACTTTTTCTGAATGTACAAGACGATGCGATCAGGTTCAATCAACAACTGCTAGTAACTAAAAACCGTGGAACTGGCTCCACATATTACGTATCCGTATCCATATCCGTATTGCTACATTTCTATGATATAAGGTCTTTCAACATGTAGGTTTGTCTCTCCCTCGTCGGGTGGCATTACATTGGTAGCGTTCCTAGTGTTGCGAATGCCTGGGCGGCAAAGAATTTATAACATACCACTAAGTGACCAGCCTGCTCATTTGGTGGCTCAATATATAAAATATACATTAAAGGTATTTCGCCCTCAAACCAAGACTTAAGATATTTTAATACTGCGAATATCAAGTTTATAGGTAATTATGATTGCGCGCTCCTAGCTCCTCAAATGAAACCCTAAGAACCTGATGAACCGCGAGAAGTGTTAATATACTTTGAGGATTATATTTCCTGAAGCAAACCGAGTTTGAGTTCGGAAACTACTAGTTACTACATAGTTACAAAAGTCTGTCTAAAGTGATAATATAAATAACCACTTGCACAATGTTATTATGCGTTTACCGGATGCAGTAAGTCGAAAAAAGCTGAAAAGTACAGCTAATTTAGGGTTTTTGTAAATTCGTTGATCTTTTTTTTTATATATTACAAATAGCCGACAAACGAGCAGACGAGCCACCTGATGGTAAGTGGTCACCGTCGCCCAT
>DWPT01005143.1:0-12493 GCA_018251895.1 Agathymus mariae mariae | reverse complement strand
GAACGCGCCCGAAGTTGTCCCGAGCGATCAATACCCTGTCCGACATCCGCGCCTTGCGTCAATGTGTGCATAAATTATTAAATAAATAAATAAATAAAAAATGGAATAAGATTGTATTATTATAGTTGTTATGACAAACAACAACAAAAGTTGTCACTAATACAAATAGGAGCGTTATCTTATTATTGCTATTACCTGTAATGTAGTATTAATAAATCACAAATGTAATTTACGTGTATTGCTAATACAAAATTATCATTAATAAATCAGAGGTGTGGAATTTGTTTGCAAAACATAATTACAAATGGAAACCGTATTGAAAATGCTGGAGATGCCGGGGATCGAACCCGGGGCCTTTCACATGCAAAGCGAACGCTCTACCACTGAGCTACACCCCCTACATCTGTAGATAATTTAAATGCTAACTGAAATCTTTTTGGACCGTAGCAATCACGATTCTGAAGAGTATCACAGCGTTGGGATTGCACACGAAGAACCTAAAGATTTGAAAGGATCAAGATTATCAATCAGACCCAGTGGTAATTGGGTACCGACTACAGGTATAATGAAAACAAAAGCCACTATAACGAAAACAAAATCCAATAAAATCGGCATTAAGTTTACTTCTACCCATTCATCGAGCTGTTCACGAACTTTTGCAATTTATGATTCTCTCGCCGTAACACTTTAGTACGAATGGCGAAAGGGTTTACCAACCCAAGTGTCACAGGTTCATTGCTGGAAGCTCTAATTTGGCTTAATGACTGCTATACAACGGTAACAACCGGGAAGGATGGCTTCGTGACCCCTGTTGGACGGTAACGTTCAGGAACTTTTACCACGAACGGATATCCATATCGCACTCGAAGTTGCTGTTAGCTCAACCACCTGCCACTGACAACATTACCTTGTCATAAAACACTCGTGTAAATTTGATACTAACATATGTTTTATATTTATATGAACATACCAAATCGTAATTATAAATTAAGATTGCGTTAATTTTAAATTATAAACATAGAATAGAGAAATTATGAATAGAATATAGATTGTTGCTTTTGGATGCATTGAACACTAAATTATTTTCAGAAATCAATAATTATTTTATTTTATTTTTGATGAAGGCATAAAATTATAGATGCTTGTTTTCACATTAAGAGACACTGAATTATTTCACCTAAAAAGTTATGGTTTATAAATATATAATAATTTTTAACCAATAATATAAATACTATATTTTTATAAATTGATTACAGCGCCATCTATCTATGCAAAGCTATGAACTATTGTCACATAATAACTTATACTGTGTGACTTTGACCTCAATCTGTCAAGTCATTCGGTATCAGAAACGAAACAGACCCACAAACACTTATAGTTATATAGATTCTAGCTATTATTACAACATAACATATTATAAAACGCTGTGTTTGTCTGTTTGAACGCAATTTTCTCAGATTTTTCGTGCTGTTTTATCAAAAGATTGCGTAATTCACCAAAAAACTTAAGGTGTGAAAATTAAAACTTACAACAGCAAACGAGTTATAAATGTGTAAAGGTGCAGTTACAATTTGAAAATGTAATTATTATAATTACCTAAGATCGGAAGACTTAGATTTTGTTTTCGATAAGTAATATAGAAGCACGATTTTCCTTTTAAGCAGTTAATTTACTTAAATAAACGATAAATCTCGCACCCTGGGTAATGACAGAATTCGACGCAGAAAAAAGGTTGAATGTATGAAGAGGTGGACAGACGGACACAAGAAATCATTATTGCGACGGAATCCATACAAATAATTGGCCCGTAAACATGTCAGGGCGGCGTCTCTGCCATGTATATTACGTTAGGGTTGAGAATTTTAGGATATTTTAAATATTCTATTTAAATTATAATATACATTCAATCTTCCTATTATTATCATAATAGTTAACTCGCTGTAATGAAAACTACGAATTCTGAAATACGAAAAGACCACAAACATTCAATTAACTATTTTTTATGAGTATAAAATAATTATAATATTTTTTTCTACCTGTTAGTCATGAGATGAGTTGACCAGGTATATTTCGACGTATTATAGTAATCAGAAAGAAAGAAATAATTACTGTTAACAAAATATTAATAACTAAGTTGATTAATACTAACTTTTGGTAATCTATATAAAGTATGTACTTATAGATACAAATACCGAAATTTAAGATAAATAAATAAAAAAGTCACACACAAAATATTATTTATTCCAACATAACACGATATTTCGACCTGCTTGCATGTGGCCACCGTGACCACGGTTAACATAATTTGGTCAGTAAATTATACCAATATACAAAATATACACAGGCGTAAAATACACAAGTAGAACGTATCATGAGTACCATATGGTAAAAATGTGTACACTACAAGTTCAGACTTTAAACATCAATAAATTAATATTTTTACTACCCCATTAAGTATTTCGAGTTTTAGGCATTTAAATTTATATCTACATCCTAATCTTGTCTAATGCCACAAGAAATCAAAAAAGTACTTGATATATGAACGCTGATCCACAACCAATGAGTGGCTTTAGAACGACCTGTTAAGGACTTCAATATATTTAATAAAATTAGTATTCACCTAGTGGCCTTAAATAACGTTGTTTCCATTTTTTTATTGATAGCACTAAAGCTAGGTACTAAACAAAAAAGGTTCTGTACTGTTTTGTCTTTTTCTATTTTTATATAGATGTATTTTATATGTATTTTTGCCTCTTAACTTATATGATTGGATCATATGTTTTAAATTCATTTGTATCAGGGGATGTAGCTCAGTGGTAGAGCGTTCGCTTTGCATGTGAAAGGTCCCGGGTTCGATCCCCGGCATCTCCATTTTTTAATTTGATGAATTTCATTTCTATCCAATTTATTATAAATTATTTAACTTTTATTCTTTTAGTCATTTTTTGCAAACGACCAGATGAGCCGAACCACCTTATGATAAGTGGTGACAACAGCAGGACCAAAAGTATCAGTATCACTGATGCGTTGTTGGCCAGGAAATAAGAAGAAGGTAAGAAAGAAAGTACTGACTCACAAGCCCCCAGCCGGAACACGACGAGTCGCTTAGCGACCGACTCAAACAAGTGGGTGGTAGCTAGCCAGGCAAGCATCACGGAAAGATAATAATATCAGCAACGCGATTTCGTTTTATCATGAAACAAGATCTCAGAACTGGTGCCTATATCGCAATTTCAAATACAATAAATTCATAATAAAGATATTGAAAATTTTAGTAAATACGTTTGTTTATAAGGTAAAATTATCTTAAATAAGCGGATTTCCCTTAAATTGTTTTAAACTATCGGGCTCGGGTCTCGACAATCAAATATACATTATTTATTTATTTTAACTGTTCCTATACAGGTATTCCATTAAAAGACAAAATCAACGCAAGCTAACTTGAAATCATTACTACACACAAACAGCGTGAAATAAGTTTTACATTTGGATCAGTGAGGACGGTCACCACCTTTAAGTGTTACAATTGCCAACTCAACAGGTATTTAGAAGGAACAAGTACGCATTATCGATATTGAAACAATCATGGTTCCCTCTGAAGTTATTGAAAATGTCTATGGGCAGTTTAATAGCATACATGCATGTTTAAGATTTTTACACAAATAATTTTAGAGTGTTTTTTATAGCCCTCATGTAGCAGCTATATGATGAACCTGTCAAAACATTAATACCCAATCTACCCCCGGCTATCGCCATAAGGCAGCTACACATTTTGAAGTTAATTTAAATAAAACACCGAAGATGTTATCGATGCGAGATAAATATAACGTCATCTTAAAGATAGAATCACCTGCATAACAATACTCCAGTATTTGGTAACAAATAGCAATAGAATTGTTTCATTACACATGCTCCATAAGACCATTCGGAGTCAGTTAGTGGTGGACACAACCTCTGCTATACTCATTAAAAGTTTGTGTCGTTTTTTATTTATCACTCTTTAATTAAAACAACAAAATTTTGGATACAAAATTTTTTCTAAAATGTAGCAGCCCTAATACAACTCCCCGAATCCGTCAATGTCGTATCGACAGGAGGCGCGGTTTTTGTCTCGCGCTGCGTGATCGACATAGCCACTGGACCCACGGACCGCCAGACCGACAGCCTCCTGTCTATCTTTTACTATAATAATCATAACCCATAAATACATAATAAATATTAATACGTGTAAGATGACAGAAGCGTTTAAAACCCCAACGGCATTTGTCATTCCTAAGAGATTGACAGGCAACGTCAGACACGGTCGCGTTGTATGCGGTTGCTTATGGTAATATTTCTTCAACGTTTCCGTTCTTCCAAGGGCGCATAACGACTACCACATCGAATAAAACGAGTGTGGGGCCCTTAGTACCTAACTAGTAAGCAACAAATTCTTCGCGAAGTCCTACCTACGCGATGCTACTACGTTTTTACATGGTGGTAACAACGTAATTAGACAATACCAAGTTTTCTATACGACAGCTGGCTAGCAAGAAGAGAAAGAGGAAACGAGAGAACGCTTATATATTTAAAATGTTATTGACAATTAAATAGAGTCCATTTTACTATATTGAAAAAAACGCGCGAAATAAAAATTGCAAAAATCATATATACACACCCTATATACACATATATGTATACACGCCCAATTAAACAATATCCCTCAGTCACCTCTTATCTCTATGCCTTAGTCTTGCCTTCAGATTATCCTTCTCTTCGAATTCTCCCCCTCATTTTTTCTTTAAAATCGGACCGGATACGAGACTGGCACATTCATCGATGAGCGATCAATACGGTCGTTAGTTCGGCATTCCGCCGACAGGTGGCGTCATTGTCCGACCGTAATTATAATGTAATTAATGAACGGTTTAATTAAAGCCATCAGATAAGTACCCTGGACTTATTGATGCACCAATTATTGTAATTGAAGACGGTCCTTCCGATCCTGCATTGATACCCTGAAGTTATAATGACGTTTGAAGGATTCTATCAACCAAGTTCTACCCATTAATTAACGTCACATGTCTTGGTCAAAGCCTTGTAGAATAAGTTATAACAATAATAAGTTTTTTGCACACATTCTTACACTAGACTACGTATTGAAATAACATACAAAAAGAAACATCGGTCACCTAAATGTCCGCTTTAGCCGTATACCGAACGAAACTCTTCAGGTCTGTTCTTGATAATACTAAGGTTTAGAGGCAACGAGCCAATAAATCACAAAAATTGTAATCACCCTCGCTTTGCTTCAGAAATCATACGCCTTACATCTACAAATAGCAACCACAATCAAACATTGCTAATTATCTTCATCAGGCTTTGTAGAAAGACGTCCCATTTTAAGGATCGATTTATCTAACGATGTGTATTAATAAAGATTCAAATAATCCAATAGCTGCAGAAACTCACTCAGAACTGCTGTTCAAAAAAAAATATTTGACGAACTTAAATCTTTAAAAAACATGTTAAGTACCATTAAAATATATTCAGTAGTTTCCGTGTGATACGTGGCGTTAAAATAGTAAATAATTTCGGAAATGGATACTAGAAATTATTGAAAAGGTTAAGAACCACTGGACCATATAGAGTATGAAAACGCATGATCGTTTTGATGCAGGTATCGATGCAGTAAATTGGTTCACGGCTCATAACTCATACTTGCTCTTTAAAACTCTATTATAATTTTAAATAGCTCTCCTCTATCTTGATATCTTGGATGCGCTTAAGTTATTAGACTTTTTAATAACTTGCAATTGGTAGGGACCATGCTCGTTACCGAGGAATTCAGGATAGGTTTCCCGATCGAAGCAGGTAGATACAGCGTGTTCATTTTTGTTCATCGAACGTCACGACACCGCCCAAAACACGATGACAAAGGAACATTATCCAGTGGCAAAATACATTAGTTACTAAATACAGACTGGTTTATAATGCATCACCTTGTTATATATTCAAATATAAACTCATTATAACTGACACAACTCGGCCGAATATTTGGAATTGCACCTACTTCATTATTTTTATTTACAAACTAACAACTATTGTTAATTATCGAAAACTTCTAGTAAATTAGTCAAATACAGATTTGCACTGATTGCGAAAAAATAAACCAGAAATGCCTGTTATTTTTTTGTACAGTCGTATCCCTGTGTACGTTAATCTGTAGTAACCGCCCTCAAAACGATTGTTACTCGTGTTTATCAAGCGTTTTATGAATTTGGCCCATTTATCTCTCACACTTAAACCTTCTACACAAGCCATTCTATCTATTGGCTAAATCGCTTGAAAAATCCTTCCTTTTTTTAGGGACTACATGTTGTTCATTTTCATACTTTTCATTCGGAGTTAAAACATTTTTGTATGAATATTTCAAGCTTTAGGCTACATATAATCAGATCCCTATTCGCAACGGATACGTATTGCATATCTCTGTACTCGAACCTTGGTCACCCAAGATACTAGTAATTGTAATTTGTACTGACAAAAATGTGGGTGCAGCAATGGATCATGCGTTCACAGTCATAGACAAACCTCAGCATACATACATACACACCTATACCAATTATGTATTACTTATCTATATTTATATATAAATATGTATGTTGGTACTTATTTATTAATTTAATTTTACTGTATATATAAGCACTAGTAATTATAATATGAAACTGTAAATTTTTATGCGTTCGTTTCATTATTATTATTTTTCATACTGACCTACCTCACACGTACCGACCCTCGACCGTCACCGAGCATCAACTGGGAGAGAATGCCATTAGGCAATAATTTCGCCCTTGTAACACTAAAGCGTTCCTGAAGACAGAAGTACCTACAGGCTAGAAATTAGTTTCATAGTGTGAACCTAACATTATATTGCACTCTGTCGCTTTCACCCAAACTTTAACTCTACATCATCTGCGGACAGCTCTAAGTAGCTTACATATAACATATTTGGAATGTCATCCGTACTTATTTTTTAAATCGGTTGACAAACAGAGGAAAAAACAACAGTAAAAAAGGTGTACGAAGGTTTTCTTTACGTGTACATAGTAGGATGGGTGACTAGATGCAAATCATTGATAGTTTCCGTGCCTCGGAAGGCACGTACAGCCGTTGGTTTCAATTGTTACCTGGTTTCCTCAAGATGTTTTCCTTCCTGTAACAAGTGAAAATTAATATGGAATTACACGTAATCATTTAAAAAAAATTCACGTCCAACATAAATATCGTAAAATTAGATGAACAAAACCTCATTCCAGAGACCAAAGTTCAAACCAGTAAGCTACTGTTGCAGAGTACATGACACTCCTTATCTAGAGAGAGATAGATGCACGCCCTGATGTTGCCCATGAGAAAAGCCACAGAACTTGTATATACACGTACCTATGTTGCAGTGACCTTTCAACAGATGAAGTATTCGTTTAAAATATCCGTCAGTTGTATTCGATGCACACATCACGAGGCGCGCCGATCCCCGGGGGCCACACATCGCTTGGCGGGGTGCCTCGCTTCTTTGACTATTCCTGTTTTTGCTATACAATTCGTAGGTGACACCCGATTGCTAAATTAAATGAATAAACGTTCTTCACAAGACGAGATCTCATACCTGCATAGGTAGAACTATTTTATTATACCAACAGCAATTAATTTTAATTTGTTAAAATTAAACTAGTAACATTTACAAGGCCCAACATTGTGCTTATATGCCTTGAGTATAATCGTAATCGATAATTAACAAATTCAATCGCCATAAACAATATTAAACTGAAGTATTTTAACCACAATATCATTACGCACTTTCCACATAAAGCTCTCTCGAGATAAGGTTGTATTAAATCAAACGATGCCGCTTTTTCCAATGATATTATTATTCATTAAAGCTTTAAATAAGATGGAAAAAGCCCCGACGAGAGGCTGTGTGGGGGGCTAACATAAACAGTCGCCGCAAAAACCTGAATTCCTATACTTACCATATTCAAGTAAAAACAAGAATAGTCGCAGATTTTCCGTATAGATATCAACATGTATTTGTATTGTAAGGGTGAAATCAGTCATAGGCAGATGAGCTTAAAAATTATACTCTTCACTAGACATTCAGGTTTGAATCCAAAGCAAACAAATCCTAAAATATTTTCTCTCTTCCTTCGTGGTCTTAAACGTTCTTGATATCTTCGGTGTGATATATATTCATGGGCATTATTTACCACGTACCACCAGGAGACAGACTTGCATGTTTAATCTGTTATTATTATTTATTTACGGTTTATTGATCAAAATAAAATATATTTCTACAATAGATAAGAATAGCGGTTTCAAAAATATATTAACGACATATCTACACACGTAGCCATACAAACTGCGCATATACATCAATATCAACACACCCACTGGGCCTTAAGACAAAATCTCGTTTATCTTGTACCACAAAACAATACAATCATGGCTAAAATCGAACTCGGCTCCGTCAAAGCGGCGAGACAAGTGCAAAAAGTACCATAATTATTTCACTCAAAGGGTAATTTCGTGTCATTGTTCTTGAGAAATACCAATTATATACAATTACATGTATAGGACATTGTATCGCCGCATTGAACGGATTCCAAAAGATCGATAGTGGATCGAGTCGGATCGCTCGCATGCCGGCCGCCCCGGTGCCTTTGTTCGAGCAAAAAGTAAACCAGCGCTAAACATTGAACTATAGAACAGGAATTATGTTATACAGAGTCACTAATAGGAATAGGTGTGAAAAATTCGGCGGCATCCGAGCCGAGCGACGTCCGAAACGGGCATGACTTAGAAACTTTTTGCCGACGCGAAAGGCGAGACTGCGCGTCAAAACTGTATCAACGGCGATATTTGCAAGTAAATTAATTCACAAAGAAATGAGGCGGTTTAGGACGATACGTCGGTCGGCGAGATCCTTCACAACGAACATGAGCGAAATTTTTTTGTATCTCTTTTTGAAATTATCAGTCCTCTGGTTTTTTTGCGTTTATAATAAAAAAAAAATATGACTACGTGTGATTATTTTTATTTTTAAGAAGAAATCAACTGACTTAAAAAAAAATGTCTTAAGACAACATAAAGTTTGTTTAATTAATTTATATTTACCATCACATTTTACTATCGGAACTTCCAATGATTTGAAGAACCTTTGCTCCAATCCGTATACGGATACCTACCTTCTTAATTTTCGTGATATCTACTTGATAATAATTGATTGTAATTGTTCAACCCGAATCAAGACGGGGCAGGTCGTGAATTTTACGTAAAAAACGACTCAAAAAGCTTAATTAAATCACTGACAATTTACATCACGCTTTACAGCAAATATTTTTGGTGACAGTGCAAGAGTATCCCAAACCGTCTCGCCAACCATCCTTGAAAACAATTGACAATAAACCAATAATCACGACCCCGTGTATCCGGTCTCGCAGCACGCTGAAATATCATCGAATGTTAGCGCAGCACTTCGCAGAAAACAAAGGTTACTCGTAAGTCCTTAGTGTTTTGATATCTCGATATTAACCTTAGATTTTTTGTGGAACGATAAAAGAAATATAAATTATATAAACGCAGTAACAAATGTAGAAAAATTTACTGGATATGTGCATATGAAGGCGTACTGAGTCAGCGATCCCCGCTGTGCTCAAGCTAGTTGTAAATGAGTTGTCTATTAGGGTACATACCTGCATTACCAGCGGTTGTACTTTTCCATATTGTGGCACTTGCGTTCTGTTGAAGTAATATGTTTTACGACAAAATAGCCGTTTCTTACTTTTTTCTTTCGATCTTTCTTGTTCTTGTCACAAAGTAAATAAAAATTTTCAATTAGTGTTTTTGTAACGACTTGTCTCGGAATATTTGAAATTACTGCTAGTTACAGTTAGAATGTACTTTTTTATGTTGTTGGGTTTACACTAACATTTCGATCCAGTCACATGGGTCACGGTCACGAAGACGCTCATTCATATTTGTCCAACTTGAAATATCCCTACAAAATACAGAAATAATAAGTACAACCGCGATTTCAATTCAATATTTACCAACATGAAGAAGGACACGAAGTTTACAAGAGCCAATAATAAAACCGAAGCTACGTTCTTTTATCACCCATCGCAAGATTTGCCTTTACTTTGGAGCGTTTTAATTTTCGACTTGAAATCATAACTGCAAACCTCGCTGAAATAATGCATTTACAAATACACAAGAGCCACATCAAGTCATATAGGCAAAATGCTTTATTAACATAACTTTAACTAACTTTTTCAGAAAACAAAAGGTTAAATTAAACAAAGATGTCGTAATAAAGTGACAAAAAACCATATCGAAACATATTTATCATTTTCTCACTCGGGACTCCGTTGGGGAGAATTATTTACGATGGTGAGTACGGACGAAACAATTTCCCATAAAAACTAACCGCGGCCAATGGAAATGCAGAGGAATTGCCTTCTCGGAGTGCGCTGTTAATGAATTATGGAGGTGGCGAACGGAGAACGGCTCCATCTGGTGTTAAAATACTGCTCGACAGCTATAAACGAACTTTAACGAGCCAAAATCCTAAAAATTACAACTCCTGATCACCACTTACATTTCATTACATCTGTAATGTTATAATCTATATATAAATATATGTAGAGAAAACTTTGTACCTGTTTTTGTTCTTTATGTTTGGTGGCCACTGGCCATCATTGGTGTTATCAGTAAAAAAAATTGGAAACGGAACGTTGTTCAATGATTGTCGATTTAAGTCTATTAAACAATCAATATTTAGTATTAAAACCCTATATCCATTTCGCAATGCTATAGCATATATATGTTATAACAAATATTCCATTGTTCTATTTGTTAATATAATGGTAATACTATTGCTAAGACAAACATAGATACTAATTTTATTAAAAGTTATAATTATGTGTATATATAAGAATTAGAACCAACTTTTGTCCCACTCTTATAAATCGTGAGGTGATTTAAATACCGAAGGTTCCTCACGATATCGTGCTGCAATGAAGTGCTAATGTACTCATACACACGGAACGTTCACAAAGTAGAGGTAAGTTTTAAAGGCCTCTATCCATTAATGAGTTCAAGTCAACCACCCCTGTTCAAGGTGCAACCTGCTGAACAACGGATAAGACTTTCGGAAGGTTTCTCCTGTTGGAGGTCACTGAACTATGTAGGCTATCCAGTTTAATCGAGACAGTACTTGCATAGTCGCATTTTGCCTGACTAACTAGGTACCACCCTCCTAAAATCTATTGAATTGAAATTTGCGTCAACTCAAGTTAGATGGGTCACTGCCTGTAGCAAACTATAATTATCGATTCCGTGCCTTCGAGGGCACAATCAATCTGGTTTATTACGAGTATCTATGAATAGTGTATTTATTTTTATCTCGTTTGAAGTTTGAAGACATTAGAGTTACCGATACTTTCATAACCCGCTTACTGGGAGAAGATTGATTTAATGACGGAGACGTACCAACTCGTATTCGTAACCAAACTCAAAGTATTAAACTTTAAATTATTTCTAATTTTGTATGATAATTATTAAAATTATACGTGTGTACAGTACATTTTTCTTTATATAATAATACTCGTACGAAGATATCCGAGGGTTTATAAAACCGACGTACTGCCGACACTGCTAGAACCATCGTGTAATTTCCCCTAAAAATGTGTCATGTACATATGTCACAATACCGATATTCATGGTATAGGTACTACACTAATCCTATTCGTAAACTCAGCGATCCAAGCGACTTCCAGTTACTAGTTTAAATGAAATTTATACAGCTGAACTTAGAGCCTCTCAAAAAACAAGTGATCCATTTTATTTGAAAAAGCTGTAATTATCTGTCGAGGGACCTTATCAGATATTGGATTACCTTTAATGGAAACAGATCTTACCAATGATAAGTGTATCAAGAGTAATTAAAAACAAGATCAGGATCTCGTAACGTGATTACTCTGCGCCCCGCCGAGACTAGAGAATATATACGTTATGTAGCTATACTATACTATTCCTATTATATTATATGGTAAGTAGATGTATGGCGTTAAATGGAGGTCCTGGGTTCTTCCGTACTTAGTATAACAAAGTAAAAAGAGGTGAAAATTTGTAATAACATAATTTACTTCAACATTCCAGATTTTTATTTATATTTAGTGTTTTAGTAGCGATTATCAATCTGAGGTCTATAAGTTTATATTTTTTAAGACACGATATACCTACTTGAAAATATACGATAATAATGTAAATATGGACAAAGGTACTTATAACTCGTATTTAAAGGTTCTTGTTTCAAAAAGAAGTTCCTGTTCCATTTCATCTAGTTTCAAACTCATCAATTTCTAATTTAAAACCAGGGTTGTTATGGAACTCCGTAACCGTAACCGAAACTATCGGATATCCGAAATAAAAATATATCCGAAACCGTAACCGAATC
>DWPT01005142.1:0-12496 GCA_018251895.1 Agathymus mariae mariae | reverse complement strand
TAGCACAACTACAGCATTTAATATTTAGGATAATATTTTAGTAGTTTAAGCCTTCAACGCCAATCACTTCATAATTAATGAATTAGTTTATGTAAAATACTAACACTACATCCGCACCCGTAAGGCTCAATATTTAACTTTAGACATTTATCGCGTTATTATATTTTATGATATTAACAATATATAGATCCAGTAGATGCACCGCTGTATTTTAACGATTTACAGTATTGACAAACGGTTGTCGTTTCCCCAATTGTTGCGGATTGTCGTGCTCGCTGTTGTGTTCGGTGGGCCAGAACTCGGTCCATTCTAAGCCTATCTAATTCGTTATTATTCACTGTGGAACGCAATTCTGCCACACCGATACGAATATTCTGTCTCTCTGGTCGTCAGTGCGGTTTGCACGTGAGGTGGCTCGTCGCACATTTGATTGAGTACGACGACCACGCTCGGGTCGTCTTCTCCTCGGCATTTTGAAACAATAACGGTAAATAAAATTCTCGCGCTCCGACAAACTGATGATAGATTTTAATAATCGTCTTGAAATTTATCTATTTCCATTTTCGACAATCAACTGACACTTTTACTCTTTTTTTTTTCTAAAACACAACTGTTTTGCATTCCAACAAAACAGACCAAAAAGATCGGACCTAACACAACAGCTATGGAATAGACAAATTTCTGAACGCACCTATAAATATTTGACAACCAAGTGACAATTTTTTATTTTATAATAAATTGTCGTTTTTTTTACTCATAATTTATGTTTCTCAAGATCAAAATTAGTTAAATCTGATTAGATCAAATGGGTCGTGCAATACTCGAGTTGTAGCGAGACAAACAAACATCAATTGATTTATATATATATGTCTTTATTTCTACAATATAGGCATAAAAACATTACAAACTTAAATCCAATCCGTTTCTACAGACGTACTCTCTTGCCATCATGCGAAATTCAGCAATGGGAGTACAAAATACGTCTACTGATGGATTCCACAGCACCAGTCCATTGAGAAAAGTCATTGCTCGCGTCAAGGGAGGTTCCGTTAGGAGGACAAGTCTGCTACTCGGCACGGCAAATAACTCGAATACATTTCTTCGGGACATTCATTTAAAGCAGTTCAAGTACTGACGGGTTGCAAGTATTTCCCCAAATTAATTTTATAAAATATTCCAATATTCCAATATCCTACCACTGTTGCCTTTGATTTTATTTTTCTCTTTTTGTTACTTAGACCAACTTCAAAAACTTCACAGACCTCATAAAACACACAAAATTAGGTACATATTATTATTATTATTTAAATATATAAATCAAATATAACATTCCTATCAAAACTTGTTACTTATTAGATGTTAAAGGTCATTGCACTCCACTCACACTCACACTCCTGTCACATCACAGCAACAACAAAGCCAAAATACTTTTTATTGTACACGACAAGTAGTTTAAATAGAAAAATTGAGATACAACATTTTAAGTGCAATAGGCGGACTTGAAGTTTAATTGGCGATCTCTTCCAGACAACCTACTGAGCTGATACAATAGATGGATACACCATTATGAAAAATATTTGTTTACTCTGTCAGCGGATAGCGTAATTGCAAAAATCGTAGTATTTTTTTAGGTTTTTCCAAATGACACTACAGGCAACGATATGTCGAATTTTCGAAAATATCGAACCTGAGATATATTTATCGATATCGGACCGTGACCGATACGATATTATCATATCGGAAAAAAAATTATCGATATATCGATCGATCGATTTTTTAAATATTTTATACGTTAATATTGCTTTTATTACCTTTATTAGTAACTATCACGTATCCGTGAGAATCTAAGTATAAATAGTCTGTTCTATTGCATTGTGTGTGTTTTTTTGTTATATTTTTATAATAAATAAATTAAATTATATAAAATCCTTAAAAGATCACCTCACGCTTTTTACAATAAAATTAATTCTATAGAAAAAACTTCAGTTACTCGAAAATAGATTATGTACATCTGAACTACTTTTTGTAGGTTGCATTGATAAAAGCCATTGGGAAAATGTGAGTTAAGTTCATAAAAAGGTATTTTATGTTCTATTTATGTATTTGGTTGTTATTTGCCTCATTCTAAGAACTTTTTGTAAAATTTTCAAATCGATATTATTGATTATTGATATTTTCAATCCTTCGACATAAATATCGATATCCATATCGATATTTTCGTCAATTAGCAACCCTAACTACAAGGATAGTTACTTTATTTAACTAAATAAGTAACAGGCTTTTACATGTGTCACATTGGAATTATTAATAAATACCAAACTGCCACCGCTGCGCTTCAGGAAAACTATGTCTTACATTATGTTAAATTAACTTATCACTTTTTTATTTATGGACGAATTGCAACGAAACAAACTATTAAGTATTGAGTGGCGTGAGTGAGGTTAGTGCAATACATTAGTGAAAACCAGAACGAAATCGGTTTAGCTATTGTTTTGTGTTCTATTGCGTTAATAAAGGACCCTAGGAATGGTTTTTCTCGTACATGGACAGAAAGCGATCAGTTACAATTTTATTATTAGTATAAATTCTGTTATTCGTATTACTCATTGTATTAGTTATAAGATGATCATTATTCTCTATGATACCCACTCTCGTACTGTACTACTGTTAAAAAACGACTTCTCTTGAAACTATGGAGCGACCTCCCTCGTGGGTAACTCAAATTGCTGCAAATTACATTTATTATTTGCAGCAATGAAGTCTCGCGGAAGACACCAACTTTCCGCCCATCCCAACAAATCCTGCTCAGTCTCTACTTATAACCCTTGAGTACCATCGTATTTACTGTATTGACTTAACTTAAGAGCAGTTTAATAATGTAAATCACCTCCAAAACACCTATATAAGGTTTGTTTCATTTCTGAATTTCGATCCTCACTCAAGCGGCTTCCTATCCGACTTTACTGAAATGCTCTGATTCTGTCAAGTTTACATCGCACGCTGCTTAATCTATCCAGTCCTCCATATTTAATTCAACGGTTTTCATTTTGGATTCATCCCACAACCATATCTTTCGGTGAACTTATAATCTTCGGCTACGCACGTTACATTCCACCCCTTCCCTCCATCATCTTATTGTGTGCTCTTGTGTTCTACGTTAAGTCGTGATGAAGTCTAAGATGTTGAACGCACTAACTTATAATAGCCTATTCACTCTGATCTTGACGACTCCCACGTCGTGAGTAGCCGGGAACACCGACGCGGGCAAGTTGTTCCAGTCCTTATAATTAAATAGAAAAATATCCGTTCAAAATGTAAAATTTCACAAAAAAACGATGTGATATATTTTAGTCAAACTCAACTACAGAGCAGTAGGATTGTTGTCAAGCATTGTTAACTTATGTAAAAAATAACAACGCTATAAGGTGGTACTTAAATAAATCAATTATTTATTTTTCTGTTGCGTTGTTTGTAATTGTGCATAAATAACTTGTAGACACAATCCAATAAATAAATTTCGCATTCGTATAATTACCGAAGCACAGTTTTCACAATAACTATTTATTTTATCAAAGAGTTCAATAAGTCACTGGATATCGTTCCGACAATGAGCGAACTCACTGTGTGTGTTAATGTAGGGTAACAATACATATTCACAATCATATACAACGCAAGATCTTCATCCATCTATGAGTGCTAACGTAGGGTACGTTAGCGGTGTGCCCTGCGAGGTTATGGCCAGGTCGCCTCTGTCTGAGGTCGCTGGGCTCTGTACCACCCAGTTCCAGTTCAACCCCGACGGTAATTGTATATTGGTAGGGTATTTTGCCCGACTACAATTACAATCCTCTTGAAACCGACCATAAATATTTCATACGTGTTTCGCTCGCAGTGATGGGAGCCAATTCAATGATGCCTTTGGTGTTACTGATATCCATGGGCGACGGCGCGCGCTTACCATCAGGTGGCCTGTCTGGTCGTTTAGCAGCTAGCTGCATAAAAAATTATTAATCGCAAATCTTTGTTTTTTTCTTTGTCACAAACGTTACGCAGACTGTCCAGTTTGGCTTATTTATCTAAACTAACACGAATATTTGAACGAAGTAAAATCTGGAAATGGAATCTATTTGGAAATTTTTATATAGGTAGACAAAACTCATCATCAGGCACCCATCATCAATCCCATACGAGTGTTATGGGGGCCTACTCCAAGCCATACCCTGTGCAATAAAAAACAAAAATACAAATAAATTCATAAACAACAGAGTTATTGCTAGTCACACTTTAAAAACCTATGAACATAGAACCTTCTCCATTTGAAGTTGATTACGAAGCTCATAATTCCGGTACAAAGGAAAAGTAATCTTAAGGACTTGGGATTCGGAAGTCGTAGGACCCGTGACTCTCCCTGTGACTTGTGACTTAAAAATATCTTTAAGGCCACTTCACCTTCTACCATATGGTGGGGTGGTAGACAAGCATTCACTTATAATGAACAAGAAAGTCTCGGCCGTTTGTGAACTATCCCTTAAGCCCTCGGCATTAACAAACCTACCATGACCTCCACAAGATTCCAAAAAATAGCATTAAACGAAAATTACTTACTCGATAAGCTTACCTCTTCTCACCTTCAAGGCACTCGTTGCGTCATCGTCATGAATCAGCATATCAATCTTGAGCTCAGCCATGAGCGGATTGTGGATTCAGATTCCATGCTTTTCTACTACGGGATACGTCGAAGGTTAATATTGAAGAATAATAATATTATCAATAAAATATTGCCTTAAAAATACACAAAATATGAAAAATACAAGGTTAAAAATACAAAAAAGACAGAAATAGAAAAACTAATATACAGCGAAAAGAAATGTCCTATGGGTTGAAAATTTACAACCATAATGGGAAAAAGGAGTTATCTCGTCATGAACGCGAGCAGTACTGTTCTTAGACACGCCCTTTCCCTAATATCTTAGGTGGGAATGCACGCGAAGAACACCCCGATACCGAGAACACCAACGTGATAAGTGCGCGAAAATGCATGTGTTTGTCAATAAATGTTTTAGGTCAAGGAACTCACAGCAAGCGTATCTCCGTCCCTACGCAACAAGTTTTCTCTTTAACAAAGCTAATTTGTACTTTCACTTAAATATGACAATATAAATCGATCCATATTCTGGTTGCAGTAAACTCGAACCACCCCCCTACCATACCTAGTGGTTTTTTTATATTCATAGGATTGAGATATCACATAAAGTGTTAAATGCATGTCAAAGTTCGAATTTTCAGTGAAGTATATTGAATTAATTATACGTAATTATATTTATACTTAATATACTCGTAGATACGTCTAGTTCACTGATTTCACAAGTAGAACGCAAGCATTTTATCCGAATTATCAATATATGTTGTTTGTTTGGAACTTCCAAAACACGATTTCATTTATTTGTATTGTAAACCTGAGGTAAGTACGCAATACATCGAAAATAAAAACGAGATTAATATACGAAATGACAATATACAATAACTAAATACACATATGTTTTCAAAAACATTAAATTACGAGCTTCGCGGATTTAATAAAAAAACCTCTCGATCTAGTAGAACTTGTATGGTTACAACATTTTATTTGTCAAAATTAACTTGTGTGAAGAGTCGTTGAAGATGATAATATGTTTAGTGTTGCCGGCTTGTGTTGTTCGCTTACTTTCGGGGAAAATAATTCGAGTCTCAATCGATACAATTACTTGTGTTTAGTTTATTGAATATATTTCATACATACAGGGTTATCAAAAGAAACATAACAGTATTAAAGTTTCATTAAAAAAAAAAAACAATTAAGTTTAATCCAAAATATTTAATGTCAAGTGACTTTTAAAGGTCCTCTCTGTTTTACTGTGACTAAATTGATTTTAAGTAAATTTGTCGAAAAATATTTCGTACTTTTGATATTTCATGATGAAGTCCAGTTTAGCAAACTTTTTCTATATTGTAATTGTCAGAAACTGTAAGAGATCGTTTTTATTTCTACCGGGTCCAATTGGGAACCTGAACCAGATAGTTTAGTTGGATAGTTTGGAACCACTTTAACACACAAATATTATGCCAAGCGGTCCAACCGTTTAGGAGTTCAGTTCACACGTATAGAATAAATGTACATATAGAATAATAATGTAAGTCATACTTACTATACTTTACTTTTACGTTATATTCAACGTATTTCTATATAGATTTCATTGTAAATGTAAGTTGTTTGTAAAGGCTGTTGCCGCAACTGTATTGAGAAATAAATATTTTTCTTTCTTTCTTTCTTTCCATCTAAACACTTCAAGAAACATAACTTTTACGTTCACAAACAATTGTCATTACAGTACCTGAAACTATTGGTGCTCGTTTCTATGAAGCGTTTCACATTTTATATTTTGTAGTGTTATTATCAAAAATTAAAGAAATTTAGTAAGCAGATTGTTTTAAATTAATCATGGCGGTTACAATAAATATGTTACAATAATATAAAAGAGATAAAAGCATAAAAGAAGTTACACTCACGTTTTTTTTATGGTAATAGCCGACAAACGAGCAGACGCGGCACCTGTGGGCAAGTGGTCTACGTCTTAAGCAGATCTTTCTCCGACGGTAGGGAGCACGAGACGATCAGCGACTGGAGGGTGCGTTAGAGAGCACGAAACGTATAGAGTTTCCGGCGTTCAGCGCAAGGAGATCCCAGGGTCGAGAGTGATAATCCATTCAGAACATTCGCGAGACTGTCTCTTCTCGTGAAACAGCTCCGTTTTATTTGACGAATTCTCTGGAATTATTATTTTCCGTGCTCTTTTTCCGTGAATTTAAGATTTCTCACCGGCCTTATAAATTTTGTTATCTAGGAAAAGAGTATCGTAAAAGTAAAAGTAACTACGGTGTCAACAATTTAAGTCAACAACTTGACAACAATAACAACACGTTCATCTGCATACAATAATTAAAAAAAATACAAAATAAGTGGATAAAAATATTGGAAAGTATAAAAGAAGCTTAACAAGGCAATATTTTAAAAGTTACAACGTATGCAAGTACCTAAATATTACAATTTAGAAGATTTAAACTTTTTTAATCACTATCAATTGGTAAAAACTGCCTGAAAATACTTGTACTACTTTTTAACATTATCACGTTCAGACATACAAAGACTTTTGACATACGCTATATAATGATGATACAAGTAAATATTTTACCAAACAAAATGATTTGATGATGGAGAATTTCATGGGTTTTCCAATTGTCCAAATCGGTTAATAAATGACTGAGTTCTGATTGCAAATGAATATTGTCTGTAATATTTTGAGAAAAAGTAATAAAAAAACGAATACGAAGTTCCCGCGTATTTTTTTTTATTTGGTTAACCAATGCTGCGTCGGCAGGCGCACTTTTTTATTACCAGCCAGGATTTTACCGAAGCGAATTGTGTACAGACTTTGTGATTAAATAATGTTCCAAATTCAAAAGTCATTTCGTCACTGCATTACGTGCGCCGGAGTGACTCATTTTGCTCGCACTTATCAAGGAACGATTCGCCATTTTTCGAATTGATGATATGTAAAAATACATAAATCTCTACTAGGTTCACGGTACTCGATGCAATAGCAAGACATTTTAATAGTAATTTAATTCTAATATTAAAAATCGATTTACAAGTCACCAAACTAATTGCTTTCCTTACTGTTTTAATTACTAAATTCGTTATTTAAGATATGATATTGTTGTAGGTTAGACGAGCATATTCTTTTGAGTTTTGACTCCTGAACAATATTCATTATCGTATATTCGATCAAGGTTGGATAGATACTTTGCAACATGTCTATAAAACTAGAAATAAAATGAATCTCGCGATATAGTGTTTTGAACTCAAAGCTTAAACTTCACCGGCAATATTTAAATGACTTACGCTTTTCCTTTGATCTATACAAAAGAACTTCCCCTCTTCTAGAATGAATCGAACTTTTTGCAGCATTGAATAACCAGTAACACTGAATCCCAGTTTCCTTCCTGGTCGTCAAATGCGTCGGTAATACCTTTGACCGTCCATCACTTACTGACCACCTACTTAGCCAGACCATTTGCTCGTTTGTCAACTATAAACACGAAAACAATTATGCAAAGTAATATTATACCAAAATAAATAATGATGGTCCGGCCGGTGTATATAATTTTACAATGCAATTAACCTAGATATTTTTCCTCAAACGCTGTTACATATCTAAGAACTCTTCTCACCCCGTGCGCCACAGTTAACCTCTTTATCTTAGTAGATTAGTTCAGGATAAAAGTTGGTTAAAATATTCATTGGTTGCTTCACAAAATATTACTATAAAAGAAAAATTCCAATCAAATACAAACATAAAGATAACTTTGGGCGTATTTGGCCGGCATAGAATACTGACCTCAATCCCATGCTGGCAGAAGCTGCCTGCTTGGTGGTTAGGGCTTCGTGTAAGGATTATATTATCAGTATTATTTTTCAATCATTGATATTATTATTGGTTATTTCCGTGAAGCCTGCCTGGCTAGCTACCATCCTCCTGCTTGAGTCAGCTACCGAACGACTGGTCGTGATCCGGCTGAGGGGTTGAGCGGCAGTACTTTCTATCTCTCATCTTTCTTGACCGATGACACATCAGTAATGCATTTGTTGTTACGCATATCTATAGCATACGATATATATGGTATCTTGTCGTTCACATAAAAAAATGTTTATAAATTTAACCGTTGTAATTATATAATATCAATAACCGAATCAAAATAATTATATATAGCCACACTGACCGGTGACCACACTCATTCGCTCGCGCCAATGACGCGACATATCAACCTTCGGTATAAGGAAACATATCCAAAAACCTCAAACGGCTCGCGGAGAGCCGACGCGCTACTAAGTGGTTGTGTACATTTTAAAGTTTGTGTAACTTTAATAGTGTAATTTAATGTAAAAAAAAAGAGAATTGTTTGCAATCAAGGTGAGATTATTTATGGTTTATTTCGTTTTCAATTATCCTTCGCAGTCATTATTATTGAACTGTGTCTATAATTTATATACTGGTAAGTAGAAACCAGTCTTAGTGTCCTTGTTGACTAAATAGGATTTGATGTCAATAATAAAAAGTAATGAATGTTAACGGAATTAATGTTCTATATCGTTATGAAAGCTCCTTGCAAATCAGTAGCTCATTTTAATCAAAGAACAAAGAACTGTTTTTGCTGTCGACTGCAAATAGCTTACAATTATTGACTATAAATAATTATATGAGTTCATATATCGCAGTGAACTAGTTGATCTGATTGATAAACTTTGCGGTCTTGGATCTTAAATGGTTTTGATGTTATGTATGTAATATTGTTGATCCTAACATTGTTTAAATGAACGAAACTATTTAAACTTAGTTCTATAAATAGCCAGGTCACAGCTTCAAACTCTCGTAAGTAATTAAGTTACTGTATTTCCCGTCGAGCTAGACACTCGAATTTTCCAAGAGATGTTGCTTCGTTCGAATGTGTTTAAATAAATTAATGTTAACGAGTGTAGGTAAGCTGTTTTAATTTTGTAGATTTAACGTCGGTCTCTCGCTTGAATTCGAATCCTGTACTACTCTTTTAACACTACCATCACACAGTAACTCGTATCAAAAAAATCCCAAACAATTAACATCGATACTATTATCGATTTGAGGCCATTATAGAATCGAGTTTTTGTTAAAATTACGCATGGTAGGCGTTGCATTGATTTTTTATCACTTACTCAATAGTTATTTATATATTTAGGCCAAATTACTGCATAAGTTATTCATTTTAACCTTGCTCGTGAATTATTATAGATATCTATTTACTAGTGGCCCCTTACTTCGTTCGGATTCCAAATGTTATGTCTTTTGCCTTGATTAGACATCATTACGTTTACTGATGTTTTATGTAGCCTGTCATCTGCGCATATAGTCAGACAGACAGGCAAAAATTTTCAAAACGCTTAAAATAATGTCAATGACTTTTACAACTATTATTTATCACGAAATTTGACAAAAAAAATGGATAGTAGCGGGGGGGGACAAAAAAAATGGGTAGTAGTAGAGTGGGGATAGACACCCACGTATGGGCGTTTTTGTCGATGAACTTAGGTATTATTTTGTAACATTAAATTATCACTAGGTAATCATAGGACATATATATAGACAATCATAATATGTAATAATAGGACACGCTGTGTAATCAAGAAACTTTTGTCTATGAGATGAGAATAGTAATCTCCCCATTACCAACTAACTTCTCTGTTGTCGTTTGACAGACGGCCCGCGTAAATATATTCATATCTCCCCAGAAATGGGTGACTTATCGGATATAACATAAACATAATACTATTTATTGTACTCACGCAAGATATAATAAGTAATCAAAAAAGTAAACTCGACATTCAATTGAATACAAATTACTGTTTAATTTTTTGGACACAGTACGATATTAGATTCTGGCAACATTTATACTTTAAATATGACAAGTAATTAATGTTATTAAATCTGTGTGAGCTGCAGGCTTTCCGTAATCTTCTGTCCGAGAAAAGCTTCTTCTGGAAAAGATCCGCCGTCGAGGACTTTGTAACCCTAAATGCACCGCTGGTATTTACACACTAGAATTAACACGCATCCTTGATGGATTTGTTATCTGTATGTATAAAATTAAAATTACCATTGGTAAACACGAATAATGTTTTTTTTTTGAAGAAGACGCACTCTATCTGCATTTTTTAGTTACATTTCCGCGTTGTTGTCTTAACCTTAACCTGGCGTTGTGTACTCTCTCCATTTGAGTTATATTCATTAAAAATTCTCTGTTAGTATACCCATAAGAAGAGTTTAATCCCTTAATTGTTTCAAAAGGCAATTTGAGCACCATTATTTGTCTCCGTAATTCTTCTCCTAATGTCCCTTTCTCTTTCCTTCTTATGATTGAGTATCTACTTTGCTTCTCAGATATTCTTTTGTCACATTGCATAACACTAATATGTTATAGTTTTCGTCAATCATTTATGTGCATCGCTGCCCAAAAACAGTACTATATCACTCTCTACCACACGGTTGTCTGGAAACGAACGCTCGAAGCGATAAGATCAACGATTGATTACATCTAATCAATTGTATAAAATTTATTTGTTATGTTTATTTGGTGTACAATAAAGAATTATTGTATTGTAGTAACAAGCCTGTTCGTCGCTGGTTGTCATAAACTGACAACTGTTTACATTCGACACCAATTTGGTTATTATTTTGATGATAGTATATATATGATAATAAGGAGATAGACCCTAACTCGTACCAGTAATGATGTAACGGAGAAACAATAATTTCCAGCATCAAGTTTTTTTGCAGATAACCTTGAAATGACCTATTCAAACAATCACATCAATCATTGTAAAAAGTGAGGTTAATTTTAAATCTGTTAATCTGTTCATAATTCATTCTAATATACTTTAGTCTGTTGTCGATATCTAAGCCAATTTTGAAACTTAATCACGAAAAGCCACTTAACAGATTACATTTAATTATCTTAAATCTTAAAATATTAATCTTTGTACCTTATTACATATATATCTACGGTAATTTTATCCCGGGAAATGGATCTGTTTCCACTGATAATTAATGATTAGTTAATAGTATCTTGTATTTAAATGTTTTTTTGTAGTCACTGTAGTAAATAAATAAAATTATTAATTTAAAAAACTGATAAAGTCGGTGGATTAATTAAAAAATATTATTAACTCATAAGAGGTCTATGGTGGTCTATAGGTATGAAATTTAGGCTCTCATTTGAGTGGTTTGGGTTCAAATGTTGCGCAGACCTAATTCTTTGATGTTACGTTTAGTTTTATTTAGGTGCCTGATGGAGCCAAACTGCTTGTGCGTCAAAGCACGTCAAGCTATTGTTAACTCAAATAGGAGGCTTGCAGGCGCAACGAGTCGATGATGCCTTTGCTATAATAATCTAAATATGTGTATCTCAATTACGAGGAGAGATCCGTCCCCTGCAATGTCTGTATTAAATATAACAATGGGTTGTTTCACCGGGAAACGTGGAAAGAGTTAGGTTGAACCATATTTTGATCTTAAAAATAATTGACATATGTCAGAAAATAATTACAAAATAAGCACAAAAAAAGATTCCGCATAAAATAAAGACTTGTCATATTAATCGGTTATATCAGTATTTATTGGTAAATTTATTTATTTTTATTTTATTTATCTGTACACGCAATAGAATCACAAAAACATAATACTAACAAATATTTCAACAAAAAAAGAAAAACTTAAATTTGAATAATAGTGCATTTGGGTTGATAGCCTATTTTTAATCCGTAACCGTAACCGAAACTATCAGATATCCGAAACAAAAATATATCCGGAACTGTAACCCAATCCGATAAAATAGATTCGGATAATTTCGGGTAGAGGCAAAATCTAAA
>DWPT01005141.1:0-12496 GCA_018251895.1 Agathymus mariae mariae | reverse complement strand
TGATGGTAAGTGGTCATCGTCGCCCGTGGACATCAGTAAGACCAAAGGTATCACTGATGCGTTGTCGGCCAGGAAATAAGAAGAAGGTAAAGCACTGTTTCGTACAGTATCCCACTGTTTCGTACAGTTCCAGTTACGATTGTAACGTATATAAAATGATATATGGTAACGATTTGACTTTATTTCTGGGTATTATTTGATATTAGAATCACAGAAAAAAACAATAGCTTTAAAAATTTAATATTAAAAAATGACTGAAAATACGAGCGATGCTGCTAGTGTATCGGCTGGGCCGGCGGAGACCCATCGCGTGATTCATGTAGACTCTGCTGCTATCAGCAGATTAATCTGATTTGATTACAATTTCGGATATATTTTTACTTCGCATATCCGATAGTTTCCGTTACGGTTACGAAGCTCCACAACGCCCCTGGTTTACATAAAGTAAAACTACATTTTGATTGCGACGTTCAACAGTTAGGTCCAGTTCGCACGGTCCAGTTCCCCGCACGATAACGAATGACAATACGCTCCATTGTATATACACTAATGTTTGGTGTGTCGTCATGTGCGGTGCGTTGCTTAACAGTTATAAGTATCATTTGGATCTAATCATTAAGTCGTCGCATGTGACTGGTAGCGCCATCTAGTGACCAGGGAGCGAAGTATTCGTGAAAGAAGCCAGTGTAGGACGCCGTTCCTATTCCGCGTGCAGCCGGCGCCTCATTAGTATGCCTACGTCACGTATTTGTTCATATACGATTATTGTAATATTATTTTTGGTAAACGAAGTATATATATATATACACAATAAAGCATTATTTTCGTATAACGAAAACCCGTTGCTGAACGACATCATTATATTGTCATCATTATATTGTGTTTAAATAAAAATAAAAAATAGAAATCACTCTTTTATCAGTAACGCGCTAAAAACATACATAATTACAGAAACAACAAGTCGAAATTCGTATGAATAATTGGTAAACATTGAAGAGTTCCACTATCTACTTTCTGGCTCCTTGCTCACATCAGATTTACGGTGGAAAATTATATGTTGTTTGTCCTCTGTTTTTCAATTATTTATTATCTTGTTTATTTAGTAGCAACTCACGAGATTTAAATAAATAGAAATGTTTAGAAAGGCAATGTTACTCGATGACTGTTGTCAAATTTCGTCCATTAGACGAACATAAGTACAAATATTTAGCTACAGTCCATAAAAAAACAAAAACCTACATTAACACTTGTTACGTGTACCACTTCGATACGCTTCATTTACAAAAACAAAACATCATAATTCGTATCATGAGGCGACATGTTGACCGTCTCAAATATGTTTAAGTGCTATGGGACTAATATGCTATAACAAGTTTTTCAATTTAATATGACATTTCCTTATGTTAATACAAATTAATATTATATCTAAATAATCTATTTCATGTTATTAAACAGCACGTCCACAACTAATGTAATCTTACTACTAATGTACTACTACTCTACAGAAAAGAAAACGCAAATATTTTAGATCCATACTATAATAACCATTTGTCAGTTTAAAAAAATCCGACAGGGTACTTGGATAAAATCTGTTTATGTAAAGAATGAAGCATGCCCCCATTCCCACCGCACACAACCGCGCCGCTTCTAATTGTGATGGCCACAATAAACTACCACTTCAGTTACTAATCATGTCACCAAATACTTATTTACTAGTAAGTGCTGACAGAATGCGAAGTGCTCATCCAGCAATATGTGGAAGTTTATTGCTAGTTGTAGAATTCCCTAAGTTGCTGCCGACCCTAACTCGATGTTCAAAATGTTTTCGATGTTCAAAATTTGAAACCAACAGACTCGTGGCGCCATCTTTTTTTTTACATAAGTTAATGCTTGACAACAATCCCACCTGATGTTAAACGGTGACGAAGGCTAAGATGTTGAATGCACTAACTTATAAAAGCCTATTCACTCTTATCTTGAAGACGGAAACACCGACGCGGGCAAGTTATTCCAGTCCTTTGCAGTGCGGATTATGAATGAAGACGCAAACAGCGTCGTCCATGCAGGTGGTACGTTCACTATATAAGGATGGATACCCGCCGTACGCCGAGTTGTTCGATGGAGGAACGGAGATGGGGGAATTACTCCTGCGCACACTCTCCAAAATGTATCTTATAAAAGACCGAGAGCCTGTGCTCAAGGCTTTGCAGATTGATTCCGACCAGATCTGGGTCACCAATGAGCCTCTTTGCACGCCTTTCTCTTATGAAACATTACTGAATGCTACAGCTAGCACTCACGCTGCGTACTAATTTCTGTGAACATGATCGTGCATAGTTACATAATGACATTATAAAGCCCGTCAAAAAACATATCCCTTAAAGTGGTCCATTGTTTCAGCTATTTAGTTTTTGGCATGTACTGCATGTATGGCATGCATTTTAAGCATGTAAAAATATCAAAATCCTGACATATTTTTTAAAATAACAAGGTAGACAAAATCAAAAAAATAATAACGGTTTTCCGTTTTGCAGCTTAACCTCCGTTTAGTCGTGACGACGTTCCAAGCAATTGGGTCAAAATGTCGGTGTACAATATATATGTCGAGTGTCGTAGAAAAATCTGTAGAATGAAATGTTCTGTTTCACTTCCAAGCAAGCATTACGCTGAAGTTGCATTATATCGTGTGCGAATGGAATATTACAATTTATATAGAGCACATTCGTATGTCTACAACTATATGTCCGTGGTTAAAGTAAATACGTAGATATCTCAAGTATTTTTATACCTTTTTTTAAAGCTTTCCTACGCCTTTAATATTATATTAAGAAAAATGTAATTAGATTTATTCATATTTTTTCAGATATTACCTTCTATATTATTCGGTATCGGTGTATCCCAGTGCTGAGTGTTACATTACTTAACAAAATAACATGTTTAAAACCCTGTGAAATCATTTGGAATAATGTCAACACATTCATCGCATTCACTGACATGTTTAACGAGAATGATCGTCAATTCATCGCCAACTACCATCAAGTGGGACTGCAGGCGTCGAAAAAAGAAGAAATCGCACCGACCTGAGCAGGCACGTGAGTTGCATGTCGTTCTGGTAGCGTGCGAGCGCGGGCGCGCCCTCCACACGCACCGCGTTGATCTTCTCACGCAGCGCGCCCGAGCACCCGCCCGCGCCGCCGCCCCGCTCGCGCAATATCGACATGATGTTCGCCTGCCGGAGGAACGCCACCACCTATAGAAAATAGGACTGATTAGAATATCACCGGAAGAGAACCCTTAATTATCACTAGCTTCGATGAAGGAAATGTCGTAAGGAACCCTGCACACCTATGACTTCTTCGGAATGTTTGCAACATATACACATATGTATATATGTGAGTTTGGAAATGTGACCGTCAGTGGCAAAATAATAATTTTTAGTGTAAATAAACAGTGTAAATATCGTAATAAGGCGTACCATGTTAATACGCAAGAGGTATGCAGGATAAGCAATTTATTAAACATCATTTGATCACCCATTTACTATGCCTTATGTGAACATATTATAATTGAAGTACCTTATCGTTATATGCAACTGGTATCTCTTGCTGCGTGTGGTGCGAGTACGTCTCCGACGAGGGCACGGGCGGCCGCGGCGGGGGGGTGGGCGCCTGCACGGGTGACCGTTAAACAATTAAAATTAGAAAAAAAAATACAAGATTAACATTGATGGTTGAACGGCAGAACTTATTCACATCAATATTGAATTTTGTAACGGTACGGTGATGCACTGCGTCATCGGGTGCCCCGACTACTCATTTGCGAGACTTTATAAATTATTCCATAGTATAAATATTTAATTAAACAATCAGAAGGTATGCGGTCTTGCAACTTGTCCAACCTACCAGACAAACAAAAGCCTGATTGGTGGTATGTACTTAGTTAGCCGTGTGTAATGTCGTAACTAAAATGTCTTACTGGTGGTAGTTGCCGCTACCTATTAAAGTACAATACTTTTTCTACTACATTATACATACATACAACTAAATGGAAAAAAAAACAACAACAGTTCTACAACCACATACTTAAAATTCTATCTAACCAAAATAAAACAATAAAAACAAGCCAAAAAACACACAGAACACCCGTACACCTACCTCTATTTGAGCATGCGTTTCCCTCCAATATTATTCACAAAAATACGACGTATTACCATATAAAAAAACACCCAAAAAAAAATCACACCATGCGAGCCAGCCACTTCACTATCAAGTGTACCTATATCGAAAGGAGTACAAAAACGTATGAAGATATTGACATTGTACATGAACAACTAACATTGCAAAATATAATAACAAGAACAAATTAAATATTGCTCTTAAATTGACATAGAGTTATTCCTTCAAAAGTTTTTGTGCTCCTCAAGCATAAAAGAAAACGAAAAGAAACCCGCAAAACAACGTGTAAGGAACCCTAAAAGTCCAAACAAAACCGGGACCTGATCGGGCACTACGGGCCGCCTCCGCTGGGGCAGCAGGGGCGAGAAGGGGCCGGCCTGCGGCGCCCGGGGGAGGCGCGGGTCGATGAACGTGGTGCGCCGCATCACGTGGTCCACGAAGAAACGCTGTAATTCGGACGACCTTTGTTTTGTTGCCCCTCCTGACAACCGAGTTATCCCCGGCTATCGCCGCCGGGTGACATTTATGTGACTGACAAATGCACAAACCTCGTTTCCATGTACCGCGAGCACATGTTTTTCTATGTTTTCGGTGTCTCCATTGTGTATAGTTCTACTGAGACGGATGCCGACGGTTTTCGTATTTGATATCGATATTTCAGTCAAATCAATCACACGTATCGTAACTTTTGCGAGATTTAACTAATTAAAGATGTCGATGTCAACCGCGATAAAGGAAGCCCTAGTGCAGAGGTGTCGATATGTTATCATATGGAATTCTATAGTCTAGTTTATATATATAGTTAGGAACTTTACTTGAATATTTAGATTATGGAACAAGCTAAACAGTCTGAAAATTGTGAATACACCGCTAGAGAATCTTACTTGCATTTTTTTATAGAGTTTAATGTTATTGTTAATGACGTTAGTAAAGCAAAATGGTCAGTAATATTATTTTTGACAACAAAATTGGTTTTATGCCCTCCGCTCAAAGTAGGGAACGATATATCGTTTACGTTCGCATTATAATGCGCAATGGGGCACGCAAAGTTTTCGCATGGACGAGCGGTTGTGTGCACAAGTTATCGGGACCTCATATACGCTGAAAAGTTGGTGAAATTTTAGTGCGTAAAAGGCCGATCTATCCAACTAGGACTTTGTAATACAAATTTTAAGCTCTAATTGCTGATGAATTCATCCGACCAGCTTAACCCCCAGAAGTAATCCCAAACCTAATCTTCCAATATTAATATCTTCCAACAATTAAACTCTGAAGACACCACCGGCCAAATACCAAGAAGCCAATACACCTCTGAGCAAGGTTAATGTGCAGACCAAACACTCATGTAATAATTAACTTGCGTAATGTGCATTTACATACGCATAAATTTTAACGTTTACAATAAAACGCACAGTACGTCTCTTTTTTTCAATAATTCTGTTTAATCTCCGTATGTCCCTGTGCACCGATACGACGACATTCGAATCACAATGTAATCGAAGATCGCTGTGAGCCAATAATGAAGTAGACTTAATACCCAACACGAATCCAACGCTCACCTTCCCGTTCCTGTCGAGTTTCGTGTCCCAGCCGAGCGGCAGGTCTCGCTCGGTCTCACTGAACATATTGACCAGTGCCACTAGGTCTCTGTTGTGCTGGTACCGGTCGAACGACGACGTGTCGCGCCTTATCTTCGATATCATGTGTTTCAGGGTCGAGTTGCAGTTATATAGACTTGACGCTTCCTGTAAGTATAATAGGATTTCGTTAGCTTTTCGCCAACGTTCGGAGTGATGCGATGAGGGACTTCACACCGTCATCGATTTGTCATATAATTAAGTCAGCCAATTACAATTCAAGATTTCAATCAAGATTATCAATGACAACATGTCTTGTCTAGGTTTTAAATCAGTTGCCTCGATCACTGTGTAGATTAATTAAAAAAATACGACTGAGTAGCCGCTACTAATACAAATGTGTAACGAAAAAGCGCTTCATAATCCTGCAGGTGGCGGTAGAGTTGACGTTACCTGGTTCATGTGCAGGATGGAGTAGAAGTCCGGTCGCGCGAGGAACTCGGCGGCGGGGTGCGGTGCGTGCGGTGCGTGCGCGCGGCTGCAGCCGGCCGCGGGAGGCGGCGACGAACTCGCGCCGCGCTCCTCCTCGTCCAGCTGCGTCCGCGTCATCGTACGACGAATTGACTGATACCTGCAAATGTAAGTAGCGGGATCAGAACATGATTAAAAAGAAGTGAACCAGTCTTCTTGTTTCTCTAAGAAGCGAACAAACCGAATGAATAAAATTATAAAAGTATGATTTTGTATTGTGATGAAATTATTACAGTTACATATAATTTCAGATTCAAAGAACGAAAATCTTTAAAACATATCAATAACATAAAATATCGATGGAAATCATATACATATATCATCATATACATAATCATATACAATATCACAGCCAACCTCGAAACAAAACTATAACTAAATGTATAAAAATATAACTTGAGAAATTTAGGTTCGACCATAATTTAAAGGCGTCCTAAGGAGTTATTAAGAAATTATTGATTATATTCGCTATCATATAGCAATTCAGGTCTTGTCCTGCGAATTCATTGACACCCGTCCATTCCCACAACTTGCTTGTCACGAAAGCAACATACGTTTGTAGATTTCAAAACTTAACTCTTACCTTCTATCGAGTTGTCGCCGTTGTATTTCAGGCGCCGGTGATCTTGGAGTAGTACCGTTGATACCAGGTCTTTGCCATGTGGTCGTCCTATTTATATGGTCTATATAAAACACCCGCCCGTGACTGTCCATACGAGCTTCCCAACCTGAAAACCAATACAACAATTGTGTATATAGTGGAACGATTACACTAGAAAGTTGTTTATAAAATCAAATTTACTAAACACTGACATAGTAAACTCACCAGCGGGCAAGGGTTCTTCGCATTCTATTATCCCTCCAATCATATTGGCAGGGAAATCACCAGTCAATGCCATCTGTCTGGACGCTCTTTCCGGTATCGACGGCAATCTTATACCCGCCATATGCCGCAGAGGCGTCGGAGACGCAACTGCGTTGTCATTATCATCACTCTCGTCAGCCATCTGTGGTCGTCTCAGTACTACGTCATCTGGTGGTCCGGCATGTACGATGGTAAAATGATTACTATTAACAAATTCAAGGTTCGGTGACCTAATCTCGGACGTCCGCAGTTCGCTCGTGAATTCCACCATTTCAAAATTCTCATGTTCTCTACCATCAGGGTTCTGAATAGGAGGAGGATGAAGGTCTGGTGGCGGTAAGGGACGAGGTCTTCGTGCGTGGTGCGTAGGCGTCGGAGGACACTGTGGCATAGCCGTACCCGCTAAAGCCGCGACCCTAGTCAGAACTCTAGGATGCGGTCTCATGGGACTTTCTGGATTCACTTTCATGTTCGGTGTTCTCTGTGGCGAATGCTTAGGTGTGCCTTCGCACCCTAGATTTTTTAATAAATGTCTTGGCAGGCTAGAATGTTTCGGTGTCGAATTTTCACATGAGTATTTTCGATTCATTATCATGGTTCCTACACTAGGTAACATTTTATTACTGTCCTCCACAGGTGACGTAGATGGCGATGAATTACAAGAACTTGGGGCATTTGAACTATTATTTTCAAGTTCTGTATTTGGGGTTTCCATATGAGAAGAATTTAAAAAAGCTGTCATCATAGTAGGTGTATTAGCTCGTCCTGAATTTTGTCTAGTAAGCGGTTTATGAGTTTTTAAAACCGTGATTTCTTTTTCTTCAATTTGATTTTTGTTATCATCTTCAAAGTTTAAGTGATTACTTATGTCGTTTAAAAATGAATGCTGAGCTTTTTCATCAGATTTCGCGTGGTTTGGTGTCAAATGAAAACCATCAACAGTATCGCTTGTGACAACTTCTTTATCTTTTCTCGCAAATGTTGTGGTAATATAGTTATCAGGCCCTATATCTTTAATAAACATTATATTTTTATTTACGCTAGGCGAGTTTTCAGGTACATCGTTTAGTTTTCTATCATCATTTACTTTAGGTAATTTTACGGAAGAAATTGTAGATTCACACAAGCTGCCATCCGTCTCAGGCGTTGCAAGCGGTGCAACATGAGCACGTTCCAAAAACTTAAAAAAACTAGTAGTGTTAGCATTGTTGACCTCGTCATCCTTATAAAACTCTCCCGGTTTAAAATTACTTAAAACTTCTTGAACTTCAGATGGATTTGTAATATTGCTGTCTGTAAAAAAGTTTTCATCTGTATCAATTAACTCAAAGGCAAAGGCGTCCTCAGGTTTCGTTAATTTTTTGGGTTTTCTATGCCTCGGTACTTGCGGTGGAGACAGTGCATGCATTCTCTCTAAAGGTTTATGCGACTGTCTTGGGGGTAGGGGCGGCACCGGTGATTTTTCTGCATCACTTGGAACATTAGCACCTTCAACATCATATACAAATTTCATTATTTTACAAGGGTTCTTTGGGGACCATATTTTATAATATTCAGTATCTGGAGAGGTAGGAGATTCTAAACCAAAATTGTGTTTTGATTTCTTTTTGACGCCATTTAAAGTTTGCCCACCACCGGTGTCAACGGGTGGAGGGCACTTCTTTTTTACTCCCGACGACGTCGGTTTTGAATCTATAACACTCTGAGATTCACTATTTAAAGGTTGAGATTCTTTAAATAAATTACTAACTAGAGATTTGCTAGGATCACATTTTATTTGTTCGAGATTCGAACTGTTCCCTTTACTTTCTAAATTACTAATTGAGCATTTATTAACGTTCTCGCTTAGATGCTTGATATCTTGATTTGTACCGGAAACTCGTTCAACCCTCACAATATTTTCAGAGTTCATTTCGAAACTCTCATTATTGTAGGAGAATGGCGAAACTTTATCACCACTCCTTTTCCTTGAAACACCATCCTTGCTTCTTCCTAACTTAAAATCAGCAGCTATAATTTTCTTCGGTAGGCTGAACCGTGAAGGAAGAGTTCGTGACTCTGCGACGCATTCGTCACTCTCGCCATTGTAATAGCGAAAACACAACAGCTGCTCACAGTCTGAAAATATTAGAGTTTCTTGTTGATTCAAAATAAACAAACAGCGTTTATTAATATCTACTGAGTGTTCTTGGTATTGACGGCAAAAACTTTTTTATTACCATTTAATTTTCTTGTGTGTAATTAAAATGTTTAATTTAATTTTGTATTACATAAAATAGATTGATAATTTTAATGAATATACAGTCATCATTATTCTAAGGAAAATGTAGGTTTGATTGGATAACCAGATTCTGCATTAAGAGTATGATTACCTTCATAAGGCTGATTGTGCTCGTCAAGCAACCACATTATGTCGCCAGTGGCACATCCGCCTGTCGGCACGCGCCCGGCGATTTTCGCTGGTTCTGTAAACAATGGATTACAAAATAGATTAGGATAGAATATAGAAAAACGGCTAACAAAGATCATGAAGATTCGTTTAGGAATTCTTAATATTCTTACAATTCAAATATTCCTCTTAATTTTAAAAGATATCGACAAAGATCGAATTTTAATTTAAGTGTTATTGCATTTAAAATGACTATTTATCAGTCGCATGCACAACAGAAATAAAGGCAACAGGATCTAAACTTTTAATTCTGGCAAAACTTCATTTAAGCCGGACGGAGCTTGAAGAATATGAAAAACAAATCTGGTGCAGGTGCAAAACACGCCAGTCGTTAAAAACAAACTACATATGAATTCCACTTTAAGGCGGGCTCTACGGAGACTGCGGGCAGGCCAGGACAAACTCTTCCGTTTTTTATCTAACAAAAATCGAAGCGTAAGATGGCGCGGCGCGGGCGCATCACAAATTATGCAGGCGGTAATCACCGGATGCGGGAGTCCGCGCGCCCGTACATTTTATGCGAAATAATCGAAGCCACCGAATTGCCAGTTAATTGGGGAACATAGCCATAAATTGTACAGGGGCAAATTGATTCCGCGACTGGACCCGCTGCGAGCCGCAAGCCATTACCATATTTTGATTGGATTAAAATACGAGCTCACAGTTAACATCTTCCTGCCGTTGATTAAGTGTTCGATTAGATCGTAAATATCCGATGTTGTGGAAGCGCTGACGTTTTATTTTGGACCATGTACTATAAGGGACGGGATATATTTACGACACTCTGTAGCTAGTATTAGCAAGTTGCGCTTCTTAATCAGGATAAATGCAGATTCATTAACATGTTTTTCGTTAAAAAACGAACCCCTCCCAAAGTCGCGTAGTCGAGTGAATGTGATCAATAGCAACGATCAATATTATTATTTTTTCTAACTGTATTGAAGGCTCAACATACACACTGACTTTAAGCATGCATGCACTCTGAAAAAGTGTTTAATGACACTCATTTCCTCTGCATGTCTGCATCGTTATGGCCGCGTGTTCATAAGTTAAACTTTACAAATTATAATAATTCATAAGCCAAATGTTGCAAAGAGCGACTATGTTAATGAACAGCGGTGTAAAATAAAACCATGATCATTGATAATCTTTCATTGAATTAATTTTAATTGCACTTTAAGTTTAAATGATACCCGAGGTTAGTATATATGACAAGAATAACTGTAACGATAAGTAATTTTAAACTAATTTCAGTGTATAGTTGTCACACCAAAGCAAATACGGAATAAAACAGGCCATCAATGGAATCCTATTAATATATAAAATATGATGTGCGCAGGTTTTGATAAGATATTGACGTTGTCCGGTCAGTACACTGAGAATACTCCGTTTCATAGCAACAGACAGTACGTAGTTGTCAATCATTGTACTAAACAACAATAATCACGTAATACGTTGAAGTAAATAGTGCCTAACTAGTACGTAGTAACACAACCTCTTGACAGATATCATCCAAGTGATCTGAGACAAATCTTATCCGTAATGCTCCGCGGCCCCGCGTCAGTCATACATTAGTCAGTTTCGTGATGACAGTGGTGGTAGTGACGACAGGCGCTGACACAGAGGGCGTTTATTTCCGGCGGTGACGCAACATCCGTGTTTCCGTCCGCAGGATACGCCAGATACAACTGTCGCGCGCTCGGAGATCAACTGACACGCTTCCGCGGGATTTGCGATAAATTATCGTACGAGCCCCGACAGCTTCTCGGAACGGGGATGAGCTTTCTTTGTTGTGACGAGAGATAATTAACAGGGAAACATACTGTAATTAACTTTATTGACGACAGTCCCACACGGAGTGTGGAGCAGGACTGGTACAAAAAGTAAACATAAAACACAAATTAGCATAATCAAGGTATTGTTTAAGATATACTACAAAAGTTACAAAAAAAACACTATATTAGAATATGTACGCAATTTCAAGGCATGATTATATTCAAATGAACTTAATCAATGAAGCAATGTGAGACCAAAGTCGACTTTTGGACTGATATCCCTTAACCAATAGATGCTGAATTTAGCTTGTACCTACTTGTATAATCAACTATTGGGAACACCTTCTCCTACTGTGGTTTTTCGATCAGTAAACATTAATTTCTCTGTCGAGTTGAATAACCTTAAAGCGGTCAGTCCAACCTGTCTCACCCCACATTCTAACTTACAGATGTATGTCATTGTCAGACAACATTTTAGACTACCTATGATAAATTAACAATCTTATCATAATCGACAACCAAATGTGGTTATTTTACTCTATTCAAATTATGAACATTTGAAGGTAAATATAAATATAAATTTATTTAATTATTGTTTTTTATATAGCATACTTTAAATTGGACTACAAAGTATATACAAGTTTTTTTTTTATTCCGATACATATTTATTACTCCATACATCAAAATCGAAACGAATAAAAGGTTTACAAATTAGACAATGTTATATGCGTCCATTGGGATACATTTTGGAGATTCCACCCCTAAAGTGTAAAAATAAAGGATATTAGTTTATATGGAATTCCGTTAGGTATGAAATGATATTCATGAGAACTGATATTTAGCGTTTAGGTATTCAGAAATTTTAACCCTTAGACACTGACATAGAAAACGGAAACAGAGTAACTTGGTATGGAGAAGTGCTTAGTGTTTATTAGGTAGGTATGTATATATGTATGCCCATAACCTATTAGGGCATAATAAATAAGCAAGTTGTGAACAATATTATAGGTATCTCTTTTAATAATAAAAATGTGTTGACTTTTATATTCTCACTGACAAGTTATTCCTCTTTATTTCGTCGGTTCTGTTTAGTTGACTATCAAACCTACTTTACAGATATCAGC
>DWPT01005140.1:0-12498 GCA_018251895.1 Agathymus mariae mariae | reverse complement strand
ACTAGTTTTATTTTTTTTATACCCGAAATATGCAGCAAGTTGTAGGGTGCCTAATACTTTTGGCCAAGGCTGTATATGACCCTATGTATGCTGCGGAAATTGTAAAATGTAACAACTCGTAGCGAATGTTGCTCATACAACATAGTTAATTACAAAAAAGAGACAAGTCGCAATAACATGCATCCTGCAGAGTCCTAGTATGTCTACTTAGTTCTCCGCATCAGCACGATAGCTTGACGATCACTAGTCGACCGTCTTACTTTAGCAAGGTTAGCTGCTAGTTTTGATCATTCGTGATCCCAAAAAGATGTTGTGCTAGCATCGACACGTGATTTATACTTAACTCCTGTAAGAAGTTATACCCACCCTGCACAAAAAAGCGTCTAGTTCCCAGCAGTGATACCGTGGGGTGCGCAGGTGCCGTGACGCGCAGGTGTCACGCCACCTGACCTCGCCTTGTAACGGTCTTACTGTTGCTCTCAACCGTATTGTTCCAAGTTCACCATTATTTATCGTCTAAGTAAAATGTGAAATCAATCGAATTTAGCTAACTTATCTAAAATTTTGTATTTCCCGACTGACTACAATTATTTAGCAATAGTAGCAATTTAACCTGATACAAATACCGTCTGCTCTTACAAGCGCTATGCATATTTGTCATCAATCTTATACATAGCTCTAGTTTGGTTATCTTGAATATACGTATGAACATGTTACAAATTAACAAATATAAGTTAATTAACTAATGTACTTAACGTCGGAAGTTAAATTTTGTTTTTATTATGTTCTTATAATCAATGTCGTTATTTAACCAGCACAATATTTCCCCCTACGAAACAAAAAAAATTGTAACAGCTCCTTCGTTAACTTGTCGAGACAAGCTTTTAAATAGTAAAACTATCCACAACATCATTAAATTTCTATGTTTAAGTTACACCCGTCACCTATTTAAGTTCGTCAACAGTCGCTGAACCAGACCAAAGATTTGATACTTCATGCAGCCATAGACGATAGGGCGTTTGTAAATATGCCACAGTGATTGCTCCCACATTTGTCCTATTTCTTTAGAACGGTACGATCGCCTTCCACTTATTGTAAAGCCCATAATAAACTATTTCATGCATAGACAAGTAAACAAGGCCAAACAACACTAAGCATAGAGCAGCATTCAGAACAGGAGCATCCATTGTACCTCTGCTGTTATATCGATCATTTGTTCGTCATGCCGTTTCGTCACGCGGCTTGCAGTTGGTACTTCCCTGTTCGGTATATTTACATAATCCCTTTGTGTTCGTTGTTTACTAATAGTTGAAGTGCCTCTAGAAGATACTTTAACATTCTACATTGCTTTTATATCATCACTGATTCGCTCACTTCCATGTTTATATTTATTCTGCAATTGCAATTTGTTCTTTGTTATCTGTTATTAAAACTCTGGAAGGTTTAATACAAACTTCAAAACGATTTTTAACTATTTTAACATACTTTTATATACAATCTATCTAATAAATTAGTCTATGCTAATATTATAAAAAGTGAGTGCGAATTTTTTGAATATGCGAAAGGTAATCTTTGGAACCACGGCATCTACATATAAAATTCTTTAATAATTTGTAAGATATTTAATAATTTGGATATTTAATAAAACAGGCTATATGTTATGTATAATTTATTCAACCCGAACGAAGTCGGACAGGCCCGCTAGTCAATTCTAATATTATAAAGAGGAAAACTTTATATTTTTGTATGTTTGCAACGAATAAAGTCAAAAACTACTAAACCGATTTTAAAAATTCTTTTATCATTAGAATGTTTCATTATCCCCCAGTAACATAGGCTATATTTATTACTGGAAAAAATAAGGGATCCTTGCTAAAACTACAGTGACGTTGAACCACGGTGTAAAAATTTGCTTAAAACTTTCTTTCATCGCATACGCTGCGGAAACTATTTATAATTCTTTATAAGGATAAAATTATAAATATATCTCTAAATGTTTAAAAATAAAAGTACACCCGTGCGAAGCCGGTGCGGGCCGCAAGTCTATAATTATAAAAGTATAAAGTCTATAAGTATAAAATTATGTAATAAATAATTATTCATATCTTGCTCTGCTTCAATTAAAATATTTTTTTGCAACATAGACAAATTGTAAGAATTCATTAAAAACATTGTTAACGTAAACAACATATAAGAAAGACTGATCTCAGCGACGGCTGACGACGGGCGGCGTGATAGAAATTCATTCATCGTAATGTCACCGCTTGTGTTTTGAGCGCAATGTCACGTTCGATCAGCTCAATTATCGCGTTTACTATAATAAAAATACGAGCATGTAAATTAACAAAATATTACAGATTGTCCAAGCACCTTCTGAACCTTCTCACCTAGTTCAATTATGTTGTCATTCTTATACAGACATTGGACATTGTACAACTGAAGTGCCTGCGAAGTCACCGAGATCCAAGAATCGAATCAAGATCAATAAGTTACAATGAGGAGGGATTTCTTATATATCTAAACAGTCTCAAAGAGGACGAGCATAAAAAAATATTACAAATAATGCAAAGTGCTATTTAATTTTTAATTTTAATTTAGATACATGTAGACAAAATACAATAGGTTTCTCATTGGTCCCACACTAGGATTATCTGTATTGTGGAATGACCAATGCTTCCCTCATTGACAAAATTACTTTGGCTATGTTGTAACACTATAGTAATATAAAACAATTTACAAAAATACAGTACTATAAGAAATTGAAGACATATAGTTGTTAAAGAATATAAAAAAAAAAGTGCATGGATATAGAAATAATAACGTAAATTAGACACCTATCAAATGTTTTGCTAAAAAAGTATATTAACCTGTTAATGTTAGGACATACATTTGAAGACTGGCACAACTGATGTTCCATCGTTAGTCACACGACACCAAACACATTATAAGCATATATGTTTGTAAAGTGGAACAGGAAAATGAGTAACACTTCTGAAACACGGGACTCCGAACAATCTGACAATGGATCACGTGACAAGGCAAATTTCATTACTAGGCCCGAATACGCATATAGTTGCTTAGATGAATTGTGTAAAGTAATAATTGATTTATTTGTTATAGAACAAAAAATTACATTAATACTTCACAAATAATTGGGACTGAATTTATAGTTTCATATATACAAGCTATACAATGGGTTGCTTAATTGTTTAGAAGCGATTTCTTTCAAATTAATTAAAATATTACAAAAAAAATAATCTGAATTTTAGCACCATAAAAACTCAAGTCTTAGCAATAAACATAATTAATATTCTTTTAAGGTGTTCACGCTTCGCCTTAACAGAATCATCGCCTTAAGTTCGTACTGTTGCCACCTCTTTCACCAGGCTGATCTGACGTAGTATGACAACGTATATGGAATTTATTGGCCATTGATGACGCGACGTTGTCGTGCCAGCGAATGGCAGAAACCTACGTGTCGTCGGTACTTCAATTTCAATCAACAACGTGTGCGCGATCAGCAGTCATAGTTTTCTTATAAGCAAATTTATACAAATTTTATTGTTACTTTGTACGTCATCATTCATGAAATTCGATATTATATACTCATAGGTTTTATTAAAAATAATTTCAATCTACAATAGGAGTACATGACGATAGGAATTTCAAATACTTATAGTATTAATGATGACCTTTGTAAAGGAACTAAAGTTAAAAAGAACCTAAAGGAGAACTAATTGTCCAATACTAAACCGTAATGAACCGACACATTTGCGTTTGTTGGCAAAATCAAATGGGATTAACATAGCGAATAACAAGTGTCGTATTAGCAAGCACAGCAGATAATAACTTCCACGAACGAACAATGACTAAGCAATACCACCAGTTACCACGCCCGGGCCACCGATGCACCGGTGAGACGTTATCGTCTTCGTGTAATGGCAGCTACGACACTGAACACAATTGATAGTTGAGCGAGACAACGCACGTTCGATTACCGGGACAAACTTTTGTAGCAAATATGTATTCGCGGGTCTAGTAGCTTGGCAATGTGTCGTTTGATTTTGTCCACGCCAAATTAGCAGATATATTATTTAAAAAAGGTGAGTATCCCATTAAGGTTCACAGTCAGCCACAGATCTTTTACTGAAATTGATGAGAAATACTCCACTGAGCTCCTCTGGTGCGGATTGATTGTGGGTACATTGGTAAGACGGTGTAAAAAACTTTCTGTGTTCGCTGATTGTACTCTCGATCTGGAAGTTTCTCGACGTGGTCAGCCGAGCGCTTAAGTTTGGCACAAATTATAGAGCAGTAAAAATTCTTATGTACTCATGTTGAAATAATGAAGTCTACGGCCTAAAGCGAGATTTGACAGAAGTTGAATTAAACCATAAAGGAAATAAAACTCTAAAGCTTAATTAATTGGGTACTGAACTCGGAAGTCAATAATTAAACTAAACTATCGATGATGTCAATGCAGAAAACAAAGATCTTGTATTTTTATGTAAATGGAAAACGAACGAGCGGACAAGACGGACATACATACTCTAGAGGCATCTCAAGCACGTTGCTGGCAAAGAAAAGTTATCTACTTATTAACTGACTCTCCAACAACCAATATCAAGGTTATGCACATCATCTACGAATTAAAATAAACGCTCACAGAGTCACACCCCCGCAACAGGATTCCTACCGCTGTGGGTGGCATAGACATGCAGAGATGAGACATCGCAAACATTAATGTCCCGTAAACAAACTTGTGTTACAATAACGCGAACCGAGGCCGGGATATCTCACCACGAGCTAGTTTATAGGATGGTTAGTCTAAATATATTGTCATTGTTGACATACCAGTATAGTGGTGGGCTGCGGCTTGCGCGCTCTCAGCGACATGTAGGCTCTATCCATGGCCGCCGCTGCGCCACTGGAACCACACAGCATGCCGCTCCGTCCACGCTGTCCACACAACACAACACTGCCGAGCCGAAATTTACGCCGCAAAGCTACCACCAAGTGTTCTACAATGAGCGATAGATAATTTAATGTGCCGAGATTTTATTTTTGCAATAATCAAATTGAAGCAACACACAGCATTCGACCAATCGTTTCGTTTAAACGTCGAGACGTGACGGGTTTAATTATCGAAGTTTACCCTAATTCTACACAGAACGCAGGGAAACTACTCTACTTTCATCTACGATTACAACAAAAATTTTCAAATATTAATTTCCACTCTACAGGACAAACGAACATCAAAGTCCCTTTCTCCTTTGCACCCACAAAAGTCCTACCCAAATAAAGTCAATATACCTATGTACCAATGTACCTAACGCGTACAGTTCACGATGCTAATAAATCATCAACAATATAAAAGGTCGTTAGAGGCCAATTCGCAATGACACATAGTCGGTGACGGTGTGTGTACGTACCCGACGCGCGCGCATCTTCGACTGAGGACCAAAGCGCGTGCGGGCCCTTCCCCTCCGCACTATTTTCGAACCTGCATTTGCCCCTATTTCGCGGGTTGATCCCTATTCGTGCAGTAAGGTGCAGGGTAGTTTGTATCACATTCTATTTAAAATTGACAGTCAACGTACAGCGTACACCGTCCGTTGGGGCAACACGAAATTTTGGATTCATCACAAATCTTATCCCATTGCGGGACTCGCGTCTTCTTTCTCGATGCGAAGAATAAAGGTCTACCAAGCTGGTCAAATGAGAATTGGCTGACTTTACACCACTTTGACAACATTATGGAAACATCTGTAGTATAGATATATTCTTACGATAATTTACATTAGGGAAAAAAAAAGGTTTTTCTGGTATGCATAGTGTAAAAAGAAATTGACTTGATTTAGAATTCAAATTCGGACCAATTACGAAACATAGATACTCTAACAATTAACCTATCACCACAATTTTACACAGTAACTTATAGAAGATGATAATTTGAAAAAAATCTATTATTTATCCAGATGTTATAACAAGTAATAAACGTTACTCGTCTTCTGTTGACTGAATTATTCTTAAAAAAAAACATGCATCATTTAAATCACCACGGGAGACACTTTAAAGCAAATGGCACGCACACCAATTTTCTTCCTTTGCGTAATAACTTAACAACGGCTTCAATGAAACTGTACCGAAACAGAACAACGCCATGCTATAACAATTACGACATATGTGAAGTGACTCCCCTTGCTCGGACGCAGTACCTTGAACATGGAGTTAGTCACTCCACGCTAACCCACGCCATTCTTTACCTAACCTCAACGGAGTACGACCGAGAATAGCCCGCGATCATTATTTTGTGTTACTGTAGACCGCAAGCGCATGTTTTTACAGCCAACAATCCATTGTAATCCTTATTAACGCACCCAAATGACTTGAGTTTGCATGTGTGCCGTCAAGTTATAGTCTAGGTTTCCACTGACTAGGAAACAATTTATGAGTCAGCTGGAAGTTGATTTGTTTTTGGACACACAGACCATTAGAATGCCCTAAATGGACGTTCACAATTGGCTTATAATTGTTAGTTTCAATAGTTATATTTATTATAAGCCCGTCCCGACTTCGTTCAGGATAAACAATTATATACATGACGTATAACTTATGTCCATCCGGAATAATGTAGCTTTCAAATGGTAAAAGTATTTATCAAATAGATGCCGCGGTTCCGAATATTACTTTCCATATACACGAACTCCCAAAATTCGCACTCTCTTTACAATATTAGTATAGACTATCAACACGTAAACTACACAGAACCATAAACTTAAAATCTAATACTTCGAAAAGCCTTCTATACAACGGAAGCCTCCGACATAATTTAACGACGCCATATAACACCACAACAGAGTCCGCTATCTTAACACGCCTTACTTACGAAGCGCAGAAGCGCTAACGTTGAAAAGAAAGTGCCAATTCGAAAACGGTCACGATGCCTTTCTAAAAGGAAAAACGTCAATTAATTAACAAGCTCACATAGCAGCCTGCTATATACGAGTCAGACGTGAACAGAAGCGCATGGCAACTGATCGCATCGCTAATGACTTCCCGGTCGCGACTGGCGAGTACGGTCCTCCAATTAGAACGCGCATTAAACCTTTAATCGTGTCGTGTAGCCGAGAGACAGTCTACTAGTTCCAAATTCTTTAACATTCTTATTTTCAACTTTATATACCTAGTATTAGAATTTCACTCAGTACACGTCTCTAATTATCATTTCTAGCATTCGAATTTTCTACCATTCGTGTATTTAAAGGATTCGAATTTCAAAATTCCTAGTGGGTAAAATGAACATTTTATGGCGCTATTTTATTTTTATTATCGCGCAATTGAGGACGTAGCCACATTCGACTGTGTGAATGTCTTATTGAAGTTCAGCTGAGTCTTCAGTAATATAATATCTTAATACTTTATATAGTTAAACCTAAGTTGTTGGGAAGCCTTTAGATGTAAAATATATCAGCTACAGCCCGTGGATATAAGTTACTAACCTCAAACAGAACTGCAAGTCACAGTCGATAACAAACATACACTACTCCTGGTTTATAAATGTTGGTTTAAAAAAGTCTCTGTACCCTTCGAGCCGTATTCGCAAGTAAGTAACTTGTATGTGTGAGTATAAAATATAAAGCAAGAACGATTTTTAAATCACACTCAACTCAATAGTAGGTAGGTTATAAACGTCCTGTAACAATTTAGGCAGAACATCAAGCATAGGTACGACCTTATTGAGTTCACCTTTCCCTTGCGTATGCAAGGATTCGTATTACTGTAGGTATGTCGTATTCGTGTACCGTGAGAAATTCCAGTAAAAATTACGAGCTAAAGCAAACTTGATCTCGTCTTCCGTTAATCTGTAAGGTTTCTCTCTGACATCTGGTTCATGGGTATCTGTAATGCCATGATGATGAAAGGGCGAATCGGAAAATCTAGTTATGTATAAGATAGATAATAATGATCTGCACGTTACGTAACTAATTTTTAATATTTTTTACACCGACATACAAATTCACGAAGCACCAGATGTTCACTGTCGCCTACGAACATGTGGAGACCCAGGAAACTTCAACCGTAGATGAAGTTGGCCATGAACTATGCCTTCATCACTCCTCTTGAAAGCTCCATGTCATTAGATGATGAAACCCCGGAAGCTCATCCCACAATTTTCCATATATAAAACCGAAAGCAACGGTTTCGGTCTCCACCTCCACATCCGCCACTGTTTCCTTCCCGCTCCATCTCCGTAAAGTTTTTATTGCTTAACGGGCCATATGTTTAATGTCCCATCAATCTCGTCTGACAGACCGACGTACTAATAAATAGTGATTACCGACGCTTCCGAGTTACGCTTCGGTTTCCAATGTTTGTTTGTGTTAAGACTTGTTGACCACTGTTTAAGAGTAGCCTACCAATACTTAACACAACAACAGGACGATTGAAAGTTTCTTCGTATACGCCTTAGAAGTTATTTGGCGTGATTAAATCGTGCTTCGGTACCTACTATTTATCACTTTTATTTACAAATCTGACGTCAAATTCCATTGGAGTCGTATAAAATATATTATTGATACGTGCAATGATTAAAGTTAACGACGAACAATGGAACATGTGAACTGATAATAACACCTAAGAACTCTTTGTACACGGGTTCACCAACCTTACCTAAGCTGAAGATTACACGTAATATTAAACAAGCGAGAAGAAAGGTAGTTGACGGTGTAATCCCACTAATTCAAAGTATAACAATGCACAATATTAAACAGTTCATAAATACACACATGCACGATATAAAGCAAAATCAAACAAGAGCTTTGAAGACCTAAGCTAGATGTGGAATCTAGTGTTTTAAAATTATAATTGATCACAAATTTTTTTGATATCCAACTTAATTTGTATGTTAGGTAATTGTAAGCCCAGAAAGGCTACTTTTACCATTAAAAAGATAAACTAAGGTGGAATAAATTAAACATTCTAATAATTTAATCGTTGAACACAACCCATCCGAAGTAAAACAATAAGGTATTAAAAACACTAAATATAAAAAGCAAAGTTGGCGAGTTGTTTCACTAGGTTAACAATGAGCAATTGGCAATGGCAATAATGACACAATGAATCCAACAGACGAGGCGAGAACATAACCGATCACTGTATTTATCTGTATAGTTCAATGACAACTTCTAGACGAAACATAAGTTCCGCGATGGTAAGATAAAACGAACAATAATATTATTAATAATCGTTATTCATAATTAAAAGATAAGTCATAACAAGATTATTATAATAATCCACGCTCACTGACAACCCTTCAATAGTTCAAGCTTAGGTTTCGTGCGACAAGTATATCTGCGACACAGATGTCACGTAGGATTCTATCCTCTTCAGCCTTGGTCACTAACAACAGGCCCTTCAATTCCACAGACTATACGGGACAACAAAAACAATAGTTTTTACAGCGGATGTCTCTGCAACTGCACGCAAGGGCGATCAAGCGGGAAGCCCCATACTTTTCATCTTACACAGTTCACTGCACTCGCATATTGATGCTTGCACAACTCTTTACTATGAAAGGAATATGATTCAACACTTTTTTAACTATACCGGGTAAATTATTATAGTAATTTTAAATTAATTAACGCTTTCATTAAGGAAATATCGCAATAAATAGGACAAGTGTCATAAGACACAAAAAAATCATTAAGTTTTGCCATTACCTATAAACCCCGAGCTACCAGACGATGCATGTCCTTACTTCGGTTAGGCATCGGGCGCACACGATCGAAACAAACAGCCGTGGAACGTTTGATAAAAATCTATATTGCTTAACGCTATCGAAGTCATACTCTTATGGTACCTAACCTAAAGAGGTTAGACTAACCCTCAATAATTATTTGATTTAGGTTTTCGATTAGATTATTCCAAAAATCATAAGATCGAAACAAGTTCGCGTTTAAGCACTACTAATCGTACAATTACAGGATCTCCATTATGTCAATATTGGGATAAATTATTTAGTAATTCTTCGGTCTCATTCGCACTAAACGCTTCTGGTCCTACATATACGAGTAGGCGATCATTAAATAGCCTTACTTCATACTCGAAACACACATACGCACCCGCTTTACAAAGCGATACGAGTACACTTACAAATCGACCACGTGATTCATTACGTCCACTTGTAGCCCTTTAGTCACCGGCGAATACGGCTAACTACATCACAATGAGCGGCATTCATTGCTCGGCTCCAGAACAATTATTGTCGCAAGTGGGTCGGGTGTGTCGTGGGAACAGCGGGGAAATAACACAGATAGTGAAAACTCACAATGTGTTCTTTGGTCTGTTGCCCATTTTATCGACAACACTGGATATCGACAGTTCGAAACCAATCCTAATCTTTGGCATATACGTCTTACACGAGTGACAATTTCGACACATACATCGCTATTGAATGATTAAAGTCGCTATGACTATGGTTACCCATACCTATGGTTGCAAAAAAAAAGAACATAATATTTGAAAATTATAAAGTTGATGTCAAAAGTCAACTTAATTTTGATTACTGTTAACTACGCCACTGCACATGGCCAGACGATTTCATGACGAGGTGGTGGGGCACGTAATGAATGGAGCGTCGAGGCGCCATTCAGACACGTACATGCGCATGTGCATTCCAGACGCACTATTAATAATGATCGTACCTTTGACTACGAAAACTCTAAATAAACTAATGTTTAATTCTGGCAAATTGTTTATAAAATGAGGAACGAAAAATACTATCGATAAAAATAAGTACTAAGTCGATCTCGCTTTGCAACCTTTTCAATTTTATTATAATAGACTGTACACTACGATATTAATACGAAAATGGTTATTTAGACTTCTTAAACAATACTATTCGTGAAATTATCAGAGCACAGATTGTCCGTCTGATGAATGATGATGAAGTGAAAATAATAGAAACTATTGTCTTTGAAAATCTCACAATATTACTTGTTTTTAAGGGTCATCATACAAATGACGCCATTATCGAGGTAAGAGACGTCAACTTCCGATTTGGTAATAAAAAAAATTAATAAAAATAAAAAAATGTACACAGTTAAAAGGACCAAAAGATACGCAATAATAATTGTGCAAATACATTAACAGCATTTATAAAAACCAATTAACATCAGTAAGTACTACTCACTTGTACCTATACACAAAATCTTAAAACTAATCTGAAGTATATACTAACCACGCAATATGTGGCGCCAAGACCACTCCACACTGTAAAAGCCCGATTCAAATCATAACCTCGATTCCACTAATTACGTTCAATTATTAATTATGAAATTATTTCAGCTTTATATATTATATAATTGTAAAGATAAAATGCACTGCAATACAACCATTGGTATGTTACTAAGAAATTCATAACTTATTCAGGATAATTTTCAATTAAAATGATTTGGTTGACTTTATGTTACGACTGAGTATCACGTGGGATTATGGTCTATGAATGACTTATGAAAGATAACAAATATGTATAATCTCACTTCAAAATAAATCACAAACACTGGTAACAACATTTTTCCTGTTCCATTTGCACGATTTCAATTGGCTGAAGATGTCATTGACTTCAATTGGGCAATGTTCTGGATTCAAAATCACCTCGAAAGTGGATCACAAACAATAAAACTGGAAGATTAATTCAGTTAATATAAAATACAACGGTACCAATAAATACACCAACAGCTCGGGAGTGGAAACGCAAAATGTTCCGCTTGCTTCATTTGTATGGATTTATGACTTCACAAATTTCACACAAACGTTTACATCATCACAGCAGCAAGTAGATCGCAGCAATATTTACGTACGATTTATTTCATATGATACATTGAACAGTTTACATGATGTTAGTAGGTATGATTTGTTGTGATTGTGAAGATCTCAATAAAGATCCTGCAAATTACCATAAATTCAATTAAGAGCATGTCCTTAATTTTCTTACGAGTATCCTAACGTTAAAATAAGAAACAAATATATTTTTAATAATTTGTTTCTTAATATTTTAATTAACATTAAACAAGGACATTCCAAATTAGATCAAATACTACCAAAACAGGGTATCCAAGAGTGATACGGGGTTTTAGTCAAGGACATTAAAACTCGTAGAATTAAAATAGCCAAACACCGGCACTGGCGACAACAGAGCCATTTAACACATAGCCAAGACATGACGACATGTTTGGAAGACCAATTTATTGTTCGAAGCCATCGAGCTCGAGCCAATTAAGGTGAGCTAAAAACTCTTTTAGCCACTACATTTGCACAAGGCCAATTTCAATTGGTAATTGCCAAGATTATTGACATTAATTGAGGAGATGTCCTGGAATTGACGTCACGGCGGTAGGGGAGCTAAGTTAGGACAATCCCCATCATGTTAAACCGTTGATAATGTTTTTGTTATTTATAACAATTAACTGTACTATTATATCATTACAATTCTCA
>DWPT01005139.1:0-12499 GCA_018251895.1 Agathymus mariae mariae | reverse complement strand
CAGGTTGTCACATCAAAATTGGATACATAATACCTGCATGAAATAACTGCATCACAGCACGTATCAGGTTGTTTTATAATTAGTTAATCTCTTTCTATTGGTTAACCGTCCAATTATTGACGTGATAACGTCTTATAAATCGATGAACGCCGGCTGCATGCACGAAAAATATGACTCATTGTCACGTTCCGCCTGAGCCGCGCGTGCAAGCGAGAGCGCAGAACAAGCGATAGAGAAGCATGATCGGCTTAAGTGTTCGGCTTGTGAAACATCTATCTCTTTTCCACTCCATCGGCCGATGCATCCGAGTAGAAGAGACAGCCGCAGCACACAACCTACACCTGAACTGTTTTGTGAAATTTACTGTATTGTTTATTATAACATTGTTTATTATAACAATCATTATGACAAAAAGTAATAAAATTAAGAAAATTTTCATCAATAAATTCTTGTTATCGCTTAAAATTATCGTCCATAAACCGACTTTACAAACAACCTATTTATTTTGTTTGAACTAACACATCTTATTCGTATATTCAAACGATAGACCCTCAAAGCGATAGATAAATTTCATGTATATGAATTTTTTTAAGCTTCCCTTCACACACTTCATAAATCTTCTTCAAATGATACAATGTCTAAGATTATTTTGTTTTTTATGTCCTTCAGAGCAAACAAACTTCTCTTCGGACCCATTAGTATGCATAGACTCCAAGCATAGTAAACAAGACGCAATTTACCATAAAATCCCTCTTCCAATCTTTTGTCGTGGCAATTACAACAAATTTTAAATTCAAACAGCATACTGACAACGTCTTGCATCTAACCTTACAGCGCGATAAGGACAGGCTAGAATGTCCTTGTCTCTCTCAATTGTAATAGGAGGGAAAGAAATGGAGTTATGTATTTCGAGCAGCTTTACAGAACGTGCTTTACACCAAACTTGTAATGATTAATTCCTTAGGATCTTTCAAGAAGTTTCTTTGGAATGTTAGTATACATTTAGCTGTGGAAGAGTTCTTTAAGAACTCTTAATTACTTTCATCGACCTTTTATTATATTTCACGGGTTCCTAGATCTACGTATTCCTAGGGTATTCTGTCGACTAGTAAAAATCGCATAAAAATACGTGTAGTGGTATTTGAGATCATCGAATTCCTAAAATTGGATATTTTTATACCATTTAATAAAGATTTACATATGTACCGGTAAGTACTTATATCGAGTGTGGGAGAGTTACTAGTTACATTCGATGAGTTAAGTCGGGTTCCTTATCAAGAATCGATTATTACCAATGCTAATGTAAGCGATTTCGTTTTAGTAATTATCGAGGAGGTTTGTCTTAATTCTTCATAATTTGCACAAAATGAAATTCATTTTATCTTTTCGTTAATTTAGAAGAACTCAGAAAAAATATCCGTTTAGTGTTATTCTATTAAAGCGAGCTTTATCTGGAGATATTACTAATTTTTACGATGACGATGGATTTATTGACATAATTACATTTAACGGGCTGGTTCGGCAGACGTTTTTCTGAAATATATTCCCAGAAGCGGATCGCAGCGCCAACTAGCTCAAATAGGAATCTAAAGCATTAATACATTATAATCAAAAGCGATCCAGCTGCTTAGTTAACGACAAAAACACGTCCAGGAGTATTTTATGTATAAGAGGAGAGTGAATAGGCTATTATAAATTAATGCGTTCAACATCTTAGACTTCATCACCACTTACCATCAGGTGGGGTTGTTGTCAAGCATTAACTTATGTAAAAAAAAGATCATTATCTAGAAGTCCTCAAAGTCCTTCGGCTTGCATATCGTTAGCATCGTAATTTATATGGGGGAGTCCTTCGGGGGTCCCGTTTGTCGTTGAACAAGATTGTATCGTTAGACAGCAGTCGATTCGCCAAATCAGAAGCCTTCGAATGACATCGATTTATCTAACGCTTCACCGTAATCTTGTTTTTTTTCTATTTATTTTTATTTGCTTCTCAATGTCCCATTCGGTCGTGTATGTGGTGAAATGAAAGTATCATGAATGAGAAAAAACATTTGGTTGGTGCAAAAATCCAAAGTAATTAGGGACTTTTAGCTTTCTGTCACATGCGCAGAATCTTAGATGATCTTCTTACCCACAAACCTAATTTAGTCTTTCCTAGACAAGTATCTGGAACGCCAGAATATAGCTCTACCTATATATATATATATATATATCCAGCTATATTTTATATAAATAGACACGATTAAGCTCAAAGTTAGTTACAAAACGGTATTTCTACCCCTCTTTGAGCCAGACGAGCCCCTCAGAGTGAAGGATCTGAAAAATGCTCTACCGATTATTTTAAATAATACTTTACCACATTACCTCTTTTTCCTAATTTATTCTATAAGAATATTATCTTTTGTGATTAGATTATCGGATGTAATGTCAGTGATACTGTTCAAATATAAAAATAATATTCAATTTACACAAAAAGGAACAAAGTAAGATAATAAAGAGTAGTAAAGTTTATATAATTCATTAACATTATATTAGCTAGAAATAATTATAATTAATAGCATATAATAAGATTTTATTACTTAATAGATTGGGCACGCATCTCATAAGGTATCTGATGTCCTTCGTTGAGGAAGTAATCATAAAAACCATATCACAACCTGATCTATCGAAAGTGATAAAAAAACTCTCATAAAAACAAGATAAAAGTCATAATTACGGCACGAAACGTGTTGAAGATAAAAGTTTCTCGGTTCCAGTGAAAATGAAAATTTTGTTTGCGTTTTCAGGGTTGGAGGTATCGAGGAGCGAGACAAAAACATCTTATGTTTCCTTCTTTCATCATTAGGTCATGTTGTATCACCGATGATAAAAGTCATATTTTATTGAGATTACTATTGTTGAAAAGATTTGTTGAAATATAAATCAATAACTCGCCCAAGCCTCCCTTCGGGAGACTTGATTTTTAGGTTCACAAATAGTAATCAAATCTGAAAAAATTGTTACTCACTTTTATCAAGAGTTTTACAAAGTTTTCCCTATACACCTAAACCTTTATCTTAAATCAATTTGTCTATTGGTAAAAACTGAACGAGTCTGTAATGTACGAGTGGCTACGACAAAAACTCGACAAAGACATCACAATTACAACAAACCCAGAGGGAAACCAATTTTATGAGTTAACAACCGCCGAAATTCAATGAGCGTGTGTTATTCACCGATTAATTATTAGCATAATATTGCGTGCAAAATAACAACGCTCCTATTAATTATTGGTAATAAAATATGTCTTCATACTTCATGGTTTTATTTATTATATAATGAGTCCTTTGCCTTATCTCGGCCGAATTAACGGTATTGAAGAAGAAAAAAAGATAGAACAGAGATAATCTAGTGAACCGATGTTGATTGCTCATTATCATTATTTTTATTGGTATTATTATCTTTCCGTAAGGCCTGCCTGGCTAGCTACCACCCTCATGCTTGAGTCAGCAGCCAAACGACTCGTGGTATTCAGACTGTGGGCTTAAGAGCCTGTGTTTTACTTCTTACATTCTTCTCATTTCCTGGCCGACGACGCATCGGTGATACCTTTGGTCTTGCTGATGTCCATGGGCGACGATGACCACTTACCATCAGGTGGCTCGTCTGCTCGTTTATAGGCTATTACCATTAAAAAAATCAACGAGACCAAAGCTAATGTTTAAGCTTTAGAAAATATTATCTCGCAAATTTTTTCCTGCCCATCGTTATTTAAATAATTTATACTTTATAGCTTATAGGTTTTTTATGGCGGTGGTGTAATTGGGCTTTTTTATGTAAATAGTAGAAAAACTAGTAATTCCGTATGAGGATCGAGTAAGAGTATTCTTCACTGCAGGCTGGACTAGCAGCGTGTCATAAAAGGCAACAAAATCCGGCACAAATATCGTGCATAGCGGTAACCCAAACTAGGTAGTGTTCTAGTGCGTCAACGGAGAAGGGTTCGTTCGGGCTTTGTGTTGTCGGAAGCAGCGCAACATTCTATGAGATGACGATACCTATGACATCCAAAGTCATAGGTAGCTGGAGTACTGCTCACTTCTGAAAAGGGTGACTTCTTGTTGGTGGCCGGTCATAAAAACCTTCGGCCAAATCATTAGTATGTCCTTAGGTATGTATTGAAATGAGGGCGATAGGGTTAGGGCGTCACTCGGAAGCGACGCGCAGCTGCAGCACCCGGCTGTTTCGTTATATAAAAGCGTGGTGAATAAAAAGAAAACACATAGTGTACCGACTCTAAATAATGGGATGCGATGAGGCAGATGATGTATAGAAAAACGGGTAGACGGGCCACTTGATGGAAAGTGTTCACCGCCTTGTCGGCTGAAATAGACGCGGGGGGCCATTAATTCTGGTTCTCCGACACTTCAAAACCACACGAAAAACATTTCAACTTTGATTGTAGCAAGGTTATAGCTAACCAGATGAACCCTACGCGGTAACTAAGGGGTTACGCGTGACTGACGCGCGCTGAAATATCAGACGCCGTGGTTCATTTGCACGTTCTGAGTACGATCCCTTTTCGTTACCTACGAGTTTATGTTACGAGAATTTGCTGAGGTACTGAAGAAATGTTTCTTTTTCTAATTTATTTTTCAATAGTTCCAACGGTATTGATTGAGTGGTAAAAAAATTAAAATTATTTACATGAAATAATAGTCCGAACAAATTTACATTTGATCGACTCGAGGTGGATGTGTATTTATGGTAAGTGTGCGTGTATCAGTACACTCGATTGTGTGGTATTGATTTTTCCGGAATTAACTAGTTCCAATGGCTCTGAGAATTACTAATGTATGCTTACGTCATAAGTCTGCCCAATATTTAGGATCAGCGTAACTACAGTTTATAACTAGCGCTGTTTATTGTACATATTTTTAATTATAATGATATCAAAAATTTGAGAGAAACTCCTCTGGACAATTTAGTGAGCTACAATTTGAGCCTAAAACAAAGACGATCGGGTTAAGGGTTTGCCCTGTAGCCTAACCTTTTAAAAAAAGTTAAGTACTTATATTAATCTAAGAATAAAATAATTATCAGTCAACGTTGTTGTGGCTTTATTTTGTAACTTTTTCCTTATCCTGACTTTCTCGTCGCTCAGCGACAATATTTTTTTGAATTCCGTAGATTCATTTCCAAAGTGTTCGATAGTCGTGTGAGGCACGAAATCTGTGAATTTTTTAATAATGCGCGTAAGTGTAATGGATTATGATTTGCTTCGGCACGGGAAATTAATATAAGACGCGACATCATAAAACACGAAAATTCTCCGTTTTCTTTTTGAAAGTGTGAAGTCTATTGTCTGAAACTACTAACTAGCCGACAAAGAAAAAACGGGCTACTAGATATACATATACAAACAAATGTTTCTTGAAGTTACATTCGCAGTTTGTCATTGACATTTATAACTTTAGAAGCGTCAGCGACGCATCGCCAACCCAGAAAGAAAGAAAGAACTGGCTGTAGCTTTATAACCGAAATTTATTAAAAGTCATATTAGGTATTTTTGAGTCATATGAAAATGGGTGGAATTTGTTGAGACCAGTAATTTCTGATTTTAGAGGCTCTTAAATCCACGGATCGATTAACAAATACTAAATACTCTTGGGAATGATGATAAATTGACATTTTTTAACAATACTCACATCAATGATTGACATTAACGTCATACTTCATTTAATGACACAAATTAAATACTAAGAAACCGTCAACTAAGAAAAATTTAAAAACACTTATCAATTAATCAAAGTGTTTAATTCTAGTTTTCTAAATGCAGCATTTCCAATCATAACAGCAGTTGGAATTGTCAGACAAAGCATGATAGTAATACATGTTTGTATATTAATCTCACTTTAAATTTGAAATCCGAATCGCGAGAATTAAAAGGTCGGCAATATCGATCATTTCATTGAATTGGAAAAAACTACTGAAGTGGAATTATCTGTGCCATAAAACTTTTATATCGATAAACCAATTTTTTATGAAAGTTATAATTTTATTTAATATAATTATATATATATGAAGCTTGTTTTTTTTGAGTCAGGCAACATCTCTTGTAATTTTTTGTTAAACAAAAAGCTCTTATGAACGTTAACTAACTATAGGGTAACTTAAATGTCTTCCCATCTACATAACACACAGCCCACCTGTTAAAATATTTTCATGAAACTGTATTATGTACTTCCTTGGTAAGCATATTGTATAGTACCGTGCCTACGAGTCGAAACGAGTTTTGAATTTTTAACTTACATAGTGATTTGTAGTATAAACAGCAGCAATAACTATTAAATATAACTCTATAATTCTGAAGTATACTAGTTATATAGTTATATTAGCTCATGAAACACACTAGTTATATTTGCTCAGATAAGTTTCAGGAGATATAAAAGGGTATAAGAAATTTTATTTTACGCTGAAAATAACACAATTTGAAGTTATTTGTAACAATAACAAATAAAATATTTTATTTTAATAACATTTAGAAATTAGACATGTAATAATTTATGATATTAAAAATTGAGTTGTTATCAACTTCAGTTCTATTCAACCTACTTCAAATGAAGAGGAGTTCTATACGAGTACATCAGTAACGTTTAAATATGTTTAGTTATGACATTGAGCCGTCTTGTTATCAACTTCAATATTTTTTTACTGACTTCAAAGGCGGAGGTTCGTTACCTCACAACTCCGTCATTTTATAACCGATTTGGGAAATTTCATTTTTACCTCTGAGAGTATACTTCCCATTTGATCCTATTGAAGTTTCAAGAAATAATGCCACCCTAAGGGATTCACCCTTAGTCTTGTCTTCAACAATAACCATAGACATAACCAAAATAATTTGAAGTGTAAGCTTCAGCTGTAAAGGATTGCCTTTCATTGTAAAAGTTTATCAGACATGTCTGTCCGAAATAATGTATCTTTCAAATGGTAAATTTTCAAACAGGTCACGTAATTCCGCACATTATCCCCCGCTTACACACAAACTCACAAACTTCTCACCCTCGCTTTATAATATTAGTATAAATTAAAAGTAAGTTAACACACATAATCAACTTGCCAGTGACATTTTTATGTATTTAAAAACAAATTACTCAAATTAGTAATCTTTGAAGATGTCAACGAAAGAATATCATATATCTAATATGTTTCAAATATAATAACAACGGTTACCATGGCAACCTAAGTATTCAAGTAGTATTTGAATGGCGAAAAAAAATTCCCGTTCCCATGGAAACTTCGGGATACCACGTGCGTATAAACAATCTTGGGTAGAAATCCAAAGCTTTATATTCATATATGGATAATGATGTAAATCTTTCATTAGTAACGCCTATCAGATTTAATAAACAAAATCCTCGAAGAAAGAATATTGTCCACAGCGTAAGCTTTAGAAATTGCATTCAAAATTGCCCCAACAATAATAATTTCGACAAAATAATTTTCCGAATGGATACACACACATATCATTACATAACAGAACCAAAATTACTTCTGTACGTTTCCAATTCAAACAACAACTCTTACCTCACAAGCAAACAATCTAGAAGCCACAAGTTTTGAAAGACACACTTCACGATAGCATTATTTCACGATGGCATGTAATTATTACGTGAACGAGCTACGCGGGCGACTGCTCGCCTCTACTGCTAGCGATCGACTGGAGAAGAGTAAAGAGGGGTCGCTATATAAAGGTACGAGTTAGTAGGTGGGGCATAGAAACTACGCCACTTGCTCTACACAAAGCTAGGTAATGGCTGCTACCCATTAGCCTACTAGATTTTTTTTTCTTTAAATTTAGGATACCTGAAGCGCATTGTGGACGAAGATTGATCGGTTATTGACTAGTCTGATATGCCATAATAATTGGGCACAATAACTAAATGTACCATTCAAAGCGCGAAGACGCTGAAAAACATATTTGCGCAACTTTGCGTTATAAGTATAATTTCATAAGTAAAATTCATTCATTCGTACAATAAAGTTATTTGCTTTTGAATGCGTTCCCGCCTTTCTATCGCGTTCGGTTTTGGGCACATTCGACTACATATCTATACATATAATAAAATTCTAACTGATCGCTGTCTGTACAAAAAGGATATATGAAACAAATAATAGGGGACTTCATTAACGCAATAAAACTCAAAACATTAGTTGTTAGAAATTCTGTATCTTTAACTGTACGTTTGTGCGCGCTGATCACAGCAACGCCTTAACTGATTTCGTTCTGGTTTTCACTTAAGTATTGCACTAAGCAACACGTAATATTTAAAGTTCGTTTCATTGCAATCCGTCCATAAATAAAAAAGTTATAAATTAATATATTTCTAATTAGCAGAACCAGAAAATCCTAGTCTTACAACAATGCTGGTGCTATTTTAAATCGTAAGGCGTAGTTTTTCTAAAGCGAAACCAAGGGGTGTACTAGTAATCGAATAAAATTGGCAGTCATTCTTTTATTGATGGAGTATTAAAAAGTAATGGTCAAATATCACCTAAAATTGGACAATGTAATTGAATTACTATTAATTTGCTTAGCAACAATCCATGTGTACAATCAAGGATCGTGTATATTTTCAGAAATATGTAGCATACGCCATGCACCATTCAATGTGCTTACGAATTGTTGCAAAATAGAATAATACTAATTTTATAACAATGAATTTCCAAAATTGCACTTATCCAAAAGTATAGCCAATGTATCACTGTCTCTGAAAGAGGGAAATGTTAAAAACAACGCCATAATACTGCGCCTCCCTTTGCATAATTTTTAAAAGATCTTAAAAATAGATTTATACCCAATGGCCTTGAATTCAACTGATGTGGATTGCTATCACTGTCTTTTCAATCGAACAACCCAGATTTGTAAACGAAACGGTCAGTTGTAAAAACCAAAACTTGCAATTCGAAAACATTTATAATGATCTTATTCTTTCAACAAACCGATTTGAACATAACATCCGATGTCGTCAGTATCATTATCTTCTTATGCAAGTATAATACAGACATTTCTAAAACTTCCGAATTTTCTATTACATCTGATACTCGTCCACTAAAGAATCCATCAGCCACACACTGAAGGAGTATCGTAGAATACGCTTCAGGCGTCGAATGTCATCATCATTACAACCTATACCGTCCCACTACTGGGCTTGTGGACTCAGGTGGCAGGTCACCTCACGATATTTTCCTTCACCGACGCAAGTGATAATTCATTTGTAATATGCATATCATTTGAAAAACTGAGCTTCGCGCAGGATTCAAACATTCGAACTCACGTCCCGTGCGACAGACCTAACTTCATGAAAGAACAAAAATTCTCCTCAGTTACAAGTAGAGACTAAACATGTTCAAAATTCAAAAGCTCTCTTACGGTAAGAATACAGGACAGCTTCTTCAAGAAAGTGGTTTGTGTTTATGTTTGAGATTGAATCGTTTTTGTTGTTGGGTAAAGGCTGCGTACTTAAAAGTATTCGGATATTAGGAATTTCAAACTTAGGAATTTATAAGGTCAAAGTGAATAATAATATTAAATTATTTTATTATAATTAGAATAGTACCTTATAAGATTATTTAGAATACGGATCAGATACGCAACATCTCTATCCACGAAATATTTTGCAATTTATTTCTGAATTATTAAACAGATAATTCAATTTTTGACAGTATTGAGGTGGCCTAGAATACTCCCCCAATCCCATGACAGAAGCCAGCCGGCTTGGTGCTAGGGCGTCGTGTAAGGATTATATTATCAATATTACTATTAAGTCATTAATATTATTATCTTTCCGTGAAACCTACCTGCTTAGCAACCACCCTCCCGCCTGAGTCAGCCACCAAACGACTCGTCGTGTTCTGGCTGAAAATATATTTCTTTTATATCTAATGGACAAACGAGCAGATGAGCCACTTGATGTTAAATTATCATTGTCGCCCATGGACATCAGTAACCCGCGTTATTACTGACTCTCGGACACTGCAACCGAGACACGTTAGCTAGGCGGCCCATATACTCTACCACCAATCAAGTACCGTCGGGATTAAACCAAACGATACAGAGTCCATAGCTTCGTCCGTTATTCAGCTGGGTGCACCTCGTAGCTGGGGAGATTGGCTGGGATTGGTTGTCTCCTTGCACCCCAAATATATATTACATTAATTCATTCATGTAAGATAAATTTGTCAATGTTAATTTTATATCCTTGTTTGCAACCTGCCACGCATTTCCCCGCATACCCCGTATGCTAGTACTTTGTGAATAAATAAGGATTAAATATATAAATAAAAAAAATATCGTGCTATTTACTTATATTCCTAATTCACTTTAAATTCTCACATTAAATTGAATAAGGTACATACAGAAATCGAATCTCCCCCTCTCCCCCGTCCCGAGTGAGAGGCCAACGGTCGTACAAAAACAACTCTATCAGAAAACGAGATCGTAGTGTAAGGTCGATAGGGCCTAAAATGGTTACATGATTGCCTCAGGCCTCAATGAACCAATAACTATAAACATCTATAAACATTAAACATGAACACGGATCAAGCCTCAGGACGTGGCGGCTAACAACTTTATATTAAAGGTCGTATAACGGAAAACTTTGGATTTTATAATGAGGTGAGCTCTAACGACTGCTGAAGCTGCGTTCACATGGTAGCGTCATCTTTTAAACCATATACGGAACCCAATTTTGTACTCATCGCACCTTTTACGGTTGTCATTACGATGTAACCCTGTGGTCTAGCTGTTAATAACCTCGCCAAGTCGAGCAAGTTCGATTCCCGACCTCATCGTGACTTTAGTGACATTGTCATGGGCTGTTTGCTTTTTTAATAATGTGTCTGATATGTGTGTTCATGAATTGTGTTTTTATTTTTTATAAATTAATGTCAATCCTATCCAATGCTAAAGGCGATGCAGCCTTAAATTGTGAACACCCTATCATAAAAAGCCTCAGACTCACTCTTCACTCTCTTAACATGAACTCATTCTCATTACAATCGGACGGAAATGCCGGAAATATCAAACGATATCCTTTTCAATGTGTTCACGCACACAGAAAACCTAACTGCGTCAGTATGTTAAGGTCTAGTTATTATTATTATAACCATAACCATGCCGGAATAATGTAATATCTGCTTTGCTTTTAACATCAAAGTAGAAAACCGCTATTCTTCTGCTCCAAAATAAATCACTTTTCTGATAAGGTACTAAAGGAAAAAATGACGTACTTGACTCGTACATCAGTGATGTTTGTATAAATAAATGAAATATGTTTTTTTAAAGCTGTTATTACACCGTTTAATGTAAACACAGCCTTAGGAGACGGCGAAAGAATATTAATTTATGAAAGTATCAACACATTCATTTCTTATTTAAAACTTATTTAAAACGGACTGTGACTTTTATGGACGAACAAACGGTCGATTAGTATCCCCTCATTCTTCACACCGTTCCTTCGGTATGTACAACGCGTTTTGACTCTGCTGTTCTAAAGTGGACCACGCAATAATTTGCCCACAATTTTCGACGCGATTATAATGCGAGTGACTTCAAGTCCAGAGTGAATAGGCTTTTTCGAAGTCAGTGCAGTTCAGTATCTAAGGCTACGTCGCCACTTACCAGGGGTTTGTGGTCGAGCACTGCGTTATAAAGAAAAAAACCTGGGATCCTGTCCCGCTCTTGGGAGTTAATCGGTAAAGTTCTCCATTGCAACCCACGACCGATTTATGAGCACATGGGCCAGTGCTTTTGTAACATTTTACAAAAGTATGTCGCGAACTTCCGGTCCTATCCAAGTTAGGTAATTAGATAAACTCTAACGGTTCCTTTATTAAAATAAAAATATATGTTTGAATATTCCCCAAAATAGGACGTAGGGTCGGAAGTCGACGTTCGCGTATAACGGTTGCACAATATAATAAATTAAAGATTCAATGGATCGAATCATGAATCTGATTTAGGCTTTACGAATTTGGTTTAATAGCTCTAGTCGCCTTCAAAGAACCTGAAAAGCTCGTTGAGTAATCTGTTACTTTGTGTTGGTCAATGATTTATTGTTAATATTAATGCAGGATGCGGGAGGCAAATAGCCGTTCTAAATGGCGTTCGATGGGGGAAGCCTATGTCCAGCGGTGGACGTCTTCCGGCTGATGCTCATCGTATCAATCATAAATCGTTAAGAAGTCCGTTTTGTGGCTGCTTATCATAATTACTTGTAATGCGTTACGAGTAGTCAGCCCTGAAAATTAATTGGTTGTCATTCTGCATGCTGATTTCGGGGTACCGGATGCGTATCGTGGTCAATAAGACAAATGTTGGTTGTCTCTTGAGTTTGTGAGACGCTTAATTTAGTTTTGTTATATATTTATTTGTATATATACTTATTTTGTATCGATGGCCTGACGACCTTTAACGCTTCTTATAAGAAAGAGGAAAAAATATAAACGTCAT
>DWPT01005138.1:0-12501 GCA_018251895.1 Agathymus mariae mariae | reverse complement strand
ATCTGCACCTGTGAGGCTCAATATTTAACTTTAGATATTTATCGCGTTATTATATTTTATGATATTAACAATATATATTATATTACATGAAGTGAAATATGTAAAAATATTTGATGGTTTGTTCTAGAGGGAAAGTGATACCTAAGTGGTACCTAGCTAATGATAGGCAATTACAAAACTTTAACACCACTGAAAATCACTTAAAATAATTGTACTGTATCTCATAAATCTGTTAAATGTGACAAACAAACAAAACAGTTTAGCCATATTGGTGCCATCTAGAATACTTCCCACAATCCCATGCTGGCAGAACAGGGTTTCGTAAGAGGCGACAGAAGCCAGCCTGATTGGTGGTAGGGCTGCGTATCAGTATTATTATTAAATCGTTAATATTATTATTGGTATTATTATCTTTCCGTGAAGCCTGCCTTGCTAGCTATCACCCTCCTGCTTGAGTCAGCCGCCAAACGACTCGTCGTGTTCCGGCTGGAAGTTTGAGAGCCAGTACTTTTTTATTACTTTCTTGTCATTTTCTGGCCGAAAACGCATCAGTCTTCTTTCATCATCTTTGGTCTTGCTGATGTCCATGGGCGACGGTGACCATTTACCATCAGGTGGTTCATCTGCTCGTTTGTCGGCTATTACCATAAAAAAACAACTAATAAACAACGACTCATGCACAAGCAAACCTGAGGTAAAGAGTAATACGTGTTATTTCAGCCCTCACGGCCACAAAGACCTTGACAAGTTCTGAACAGCTGAGTCCTTTTAAACATGCAAATTTGAAAATCCCAATAGAGTCTTTTGGATTTAGCGAACACGAGAAAACAAGAAAATCAATATAACGACAGATAAGAAAGATAAGATAATCCTGGCATCGCGTTGCCACTCGAATTGGAGCTAAAGTACATTTTCCAACATTGTGCTTCGGAAAATTTTGCGAAATGTGAGGGGAGTTTATGACAAAACTTATTATAGGAGACGATGTCTCACGAAGAGCAGAGAATAATATTATAGATAAAAAATTAATATCTAATCTAGGTTATGTAACAAATGTTAAAGAAACATTGTAATATAAATGGAAAAAAACATTGCACCGAATTTTCATTGTAAATTTCTAAGATATGTTCTTAAAAATTTAGCAAGTCAACAATAATTAAATGTTTTAACAAATAGTCGTATTATAAGCGACATCCAGCTTATCTAATATAACATTAAATTATTTTTAATTCTATCAGTGTACTAATAATCTAAGTGACATGGCAGACCTTGGTATGATCCGTGATCTTAAATTATAGTATAATCTCTTCGTTTGTCGAAAAGTACTAAGCACCATAATGACTGTGTTTATACTCTGAACATACGTAATTACAGTTAGATGTTATCGCTTACCTTATACATGCAACAATACCTTATCGTGCTAAATTCGATTAGTGATTGTACATATAATCGATAAATATATAAAGATCTATATCTCTGTAGATTAAACATTACTAAATAATTCACCAACTCAGATCGTCTTAGACCGCGACGTATGAAAAGGGAAAATCTAAAATTCACTCCAACGCCGAAATTTATATATATTTACTACACACAATCGCGTCACGAAGCTCCCGGGAAAGTTTTGGATCCCCTAAGCGACTTGGCTAAGGGAAACATTATGTAAATAAGTCCCGGGGATTATTAACTCGACGCGCGGACTCTTATCAAGGGTTTTAATACAGCGGGATTTCTTTTAAAGTTCCGAGAGGATTTCCAAGCTGATGGAAAGAATGTAGCTGACGATGTCGTTAATATACTCTGTATTTTAATACCGTTGATGAGTTTTGACTACTTTTGCTTCTGTTGCATCGTTTATGAGATGATCTTCTTTGAGATTCCCTGTGATGTTGTTGGTGAGCTCACATTTCACCTCGTGGCCGTAGTGTGTGTTTTATATACCATTTGATTGTAATGGCATGTGCCCTTTGATATATAGGTACAATGTTTCTTTTTCACGTTCATAGCATTCTATTTTACAGGACGTCTTCTTTTAACGTAAAGTTTAAATCAAAGATCTTACTTTAAGAAGCATATTAAATTTTCTTTATATTAAGAAACAAGAAACGTTGTAGCATTAGGTGGCTTAAATTAAAATACACCAGAACTTGACAAGATAAGACAATACGAACAATTAAAAGTTACACAACAATTTGAAAAATCAGATAATGAGCACGTCCAATATACCATTTCAGCGGTCAAGCAGCGTACTAGTCACGTGACCGATGCTTTAAGAAATCGACTAAAGAATGGAACATCTTCCCTTAACTTCAAACCCTTTGAACTTTCAAAATATCTGGTTCATTTAGTTCATTCGGACTCTGTGTACTTTTATTTGCACTGAATGGAGGATTAATTAAAACAGAAATCTCATTACTAATATTCTGATACACTGAAATTGGAACCGATGTAAACTTAACCGCAGAAATACCATTACAACCAAAGCTCGAAGAGCCGTCAAAGCCACATTGTTCAATCCATTGCCACTCAAATTAAGGTCCGCCGGCTAAACCAGTGGTTGTCAGTCGACGCGTGGCCGACGTAACGTATTCGGAATGAACACGAAACGACATTTGTAATATAGAAGCATGTGCGGCGCTCATAGATAAGGTATCTGGTATATTTTTATTTCAGGATCGTACACTTTTGAAACAGGTATCAGATAAATTACAATATAAAGATTTGTATTCCATACGCAAGATACAACTTGAGATTTATTGTGGAAAATGCGAAATTTAGAAGATTTTTTAAATTCTTTTTGTAGTATTATTTTAATTTTATATAGAGACAAATTGTGATTTCCTAAAATTACTAAAGTTTGGTTTTGATGTACAAAACGTTATAATGAAAACAATACAAACATTATTTATTAGACAAGGTAGCATAATTAAACGATGCCAAAAGGTAGCCTTATCGATCAGGTATAGCTTTACGATAGAATACAGTAATTTGCAAGAGATGTGTAAGAGCATATGAATCATATTCTGCAGTAATAAGTTGACCGAATATTTACCTCCATGTCATAAATGTATATATATATATATATATATATATATAAAAGAATGTATGTGTGTATGTATGTTCACCCAAAAATTCGAGAAACTTTGTACACATATAAAGAGCGACATGACCACTCCGTCGAACATAGTAACGTTAGTGCCAGATAGGTGGCGCTGGTAGCAGTGATCTTTCTTTTTTGAAATATAATTAAAAAAACACCAACATTATTCCGGCGTTGGTAAAACGACAAAAAAAAATATTTTTAATTACGTATTAAAAATGGCAACTTTTTTTAGTTTTAACGAACCGCACCGGGCACCAACTATTAGTAATAATAAAGACTGATACTGAAACACGATTCTAAACATTCAAATGATTAGGGCGACAGAACTTCTGCCGTTCCATTTGCTTTGCCATGACAGTAGTGACGTATGTTCGTAGTGTAGATATATTGTGGCCGGCTGGGCTCGCGGATGCGAATTTAATATCTGTCAGGGGCAGAGATCCGCGACGCGCGACCGCCCACTCTAGCCGCTGTATTCAATGCTATGGAAACCGGCTATTATATATTGCGTTGTACAGTTTAAACGTTATTTTTTATTCACAATTTCAAAATAAATTTTATTATTATCAATGATCAAATTTTTACTTCCAAAATGTGCTAAATTCTTTAAGTATAAAAGTTGAGTGTAGTTTAACTGTGAATATTAATTATATTACTTATACTTATTTAACTGGTCATTTTCTGTAGATTATCGAATCAATCAACCTTCAATCTTTATCTTTTATACTTTGCAACAAACAAGTGATAAAAAAAATAGTAAATGTTATATGCTTTACAAATTTTATGATAGCATTAAAAATATTTTTTATGGTAGTTGTAATATTCTATTTCGATATATATTAGTTAAATGGTGACCTTAGTCACCATTCATTATTTATTGTTGTTAACAACTTTAATGTTGTCCAGATATTTTCTAATCATGTTTAGAAAACTTTGGAATGAAACACATGAGTTGCAAACTTTTAAGTATACACTCTCTCTTACCTAAATTAAATTTAAAAGATTCACCAAAAGCAAGCTGCACTAGTATTATTTATTCACCACAATGTTCTTATTGAGGAATCGATACAAGGCAAGGGCATAACTTATCACAAGCGCGAACGGCCGCGGCCGGCGCGCTGTTACGAGACATCTCACTTTACGCGCTCGCTGCTACTGTGCAGCTGTTCACACGAGGGGTTCGTGTGACGTTCGAGACTCGCACAGAGAGCTTTCAATTCAACATAAACGAAAATGTAATTATGTTATCGGATAGGTTTATATCATCGTCACCGTCGATCAAAACCAATGGTGATGGTTACCAATTGGAATGTCATCAAAGTCTTAGTAGCTTACCGAATTGATGTGACAGTCAAAGCCGGATACAAATTGTTGTTGATGTTTCATGTTGATAGTTCCGAGAACTAGTTTCAATAGTTGAACAAGCATTATTAACTGTAGTGTTTTAAAAATATTTAAAAATTTCGGAGTGCAAGAGGCTCCGTCTACCATTGCGGCCAAGCCAATCTACCCTGCTCGTGGTGCGTACTGCTAAACAACGAAGGGCGATATTACGAGCGGGTCCTCCTATCGGACATTGCTGTACCACGTAGTGTACGACGATATTTACACGATGGTTTACACGGGTTTGCCCTCTTGGCTAGCTACCACCCTCCTAAAGCCGACCGTGAAATGTTTCATACGTGTTTCTGTCGCAGTCTCTAAGAATTAACAATAACGCGGGACTCTGGCTTCTTTTTAGTCGCCTCTGTAACGGGAAATGATGACTTATAAAAAAAACGTTCCACATATATAGAAAAATTCCGTTATCTTGATCGGCAACTGGAATTTTATCGACTTCCAAACTAACTCTGTATTCCACAGTCATAATATGACAAAACTACTTTTCAAATTGCAAAATTTAAGGTATCACGAAAGATAACATTATACTTCTCAAATACCTTAACAAGTTCCAATTTCCATGACCGGTTGGAGGAGGGACAGACTTTTTTTTACATATCATAAGGACAAAAAAAAATTGAACTTTTACTTCATTTTCAATAATTATTCATAGACCTATCTGTATGTGGTCCTAAATATTGTGTACTTCCTTATAGAACAAGCCTCATTTTCAAATATTCCATTGGGTGTGTTAAGAACGCTTTTTATCAAGTCCACTATGGCACCCTACAATCTTTACGCACGTACTCAAATCCAGCTCAATTAGGAAAACAATAAATCTTTTACTACCGTCCTAATAAACTTGTTTATATTTTGTCAAGCGAGCGTATAGTTTTCTCTCCCTCAAAATATTACAAGACGGAGAAAATAAGCGTGTCATATTTCCCGGACGAACGTAATGTATTGCGACATTATTTGTTATTGTCTTCATCCTATTCTAACTCAGTCAGTAAGAACGAGATAGAAAACGCATTATCAGAACACGACACGTGTATGAACGTCTGAGATAGTGTTGTTTATTTATTTGTTTATTTTCGTGTTATTTATTACCTTCCGTTGTAAAAGTTCTGTTCTTTACGAGACAAGTCCTCGTTAAGTCCAGGTTTACCCAATTGTTTCAATAAATATTGTTGTACGTACGTCAATAACTCGAATATCGCGAGGATGAAATTTAATTTCATTCACCCTCTCGGAGTGAATATAAAAATACGATACACATAAAATATACTTCTAACATAACGGTCGATATAACAACAGGTACGTAAAATAAATAATATCAAAAATTGTATAAATAATTTGGGATATGTCAATTTATGTTAATTTAGATCTACATTTTAAGACCTCAGGTTAGATTATTGTAAACGAACGAAGACGGAGCGGGCGGCTGGATATTAATAAATAAAAACTCAGCATTATACATACATTTTCTTTTTGACAAGTTTAATCTTAATAAATATATTCTGTATGTATATGTGTGTATTCTGTGTGTACTATATTCATATTGTTTCTGAACATAAAGATCGCATCATTGTAACTATGATTCTCTCCGGTCACCCGCAATCCGCAAGCCAACGCACATCGCGATATCAGAAATCATGCGTTCTTCTCTTATCTAACACAGACTCGAGCCCGAGTCAAACATCATTTGAAAGACGCATAAGTTACAAACGATAGCGATATTACAGATACACATTTTATTATCATTCTACGAGCTATGTATATGTAAGTATTGGCAAGCGAAGATAACCTGCAAAAAACATTTTAATTGAGCTATTATAAGATGTGTAGATACCTTCAACTTTTGTCTTTTTAAATTAACTAATTTACAAATAACAAAAACAAAAATTAAAATTAACAAATCATACATTTATATTTCGGTAACATACGTTCATTTATTTATTCCTGTATCGACTAAGTGCCGTATCATATATGACACGAGCTGCGACGAAGTGGAACTACTTGCATGTATCAGTGTTCATATTCGGTTATAACGTGGGAACTTTCAAGGTTAAGTACGGTATTTACCAAGTTAGTGCACTTATGATAGTGTCGATTCGCAGTCAAGCAACAAAAACAAAATAAATAAATACAAGTTTTGCAATAAATTCCATTAAGCATCAAAGGATTATTAAAATTTTCTACCCACTAATTAATAACATGCGTGTCACAGAGCAAACTAAATGAAAGTCAATGAGCGCACCGCTAGCTCTCGTGGTCTAAGCCCCCACCCTATCCCCGGGTGGGAGCCACCCGAAGGGTGATTACCCCTTTATTGTTCCCTCGAGTTCGCCCTAATGCATGACACTATTACACTAGATGCGAACTAATGTGTTCAAAGACTTTTTATAACAAAATTATTGTTCGTTCACTTTTTATAGATCCTGATAGTATTTAAAGTCTGTAAGAGATAAAAGACCTTTATGGAGGTAGCCTACAGTCTTTGTGCGAAGAAAATTTGTTCTTCTTTTCTCAAAAGTTTAGTTTAAGATCAATAAGATATAATTCATAAGAAAGCAACCTGATGGAGTGTACTACGTACGTAGTAAGATGTGACAAGATTATAGAGACTGTAGATTGTGTTAAGGTCAATCATTCAACACAGCACATAACTTTCTCTCTACTAGGTGCGGATTAAGGGAATAAAATGAATCATGTTGCTCAAGTGTGGGTTGACTCACATAAAACATGAACATTTACACAATCGCACTCTCGCGCTAGTGTCTCCTGTGTTGCGGGCGGCATGGACATATACAAACGAATCCGGGACCCCTCGCACGGCAAGATGGGTCTCCACCAACTGGGCTATTGGGTCGTCAATGCCTTTAGCAATATCTCCAAGCTTCAAAGCAAGAGTGACATCGTTTTTACTAATATAGTTTTTCAAGCTTCAACTTAAAAAAAAATACTATTAAAAGAGCTCTCAGAATTTCTTATAATCCTTTTTTCCATTAGATCATCCAATGATTTTCAATTATGAATATTATTAAAAAATTGTGGGGTATGCTGTATTCGCATCAAAACCATCTGAGTGGAGGTCCCACATTCAAACCACAATGCTATTACTCTTAAAGTATGTTATACTATAGTACCTAATAAAAAAATCATTATATTAATATCATTCTGTTCTTATAGTAATTATTTTGTTTTATCATTAGAACTCAAGGGAGTGTCTAAAACTACATATATTTTTATGTATACGCTACGGTTTCAAGCCTTTTTACACATAATTGAGTTAAATCAAATATTATGACATATCCTGTTATAAAGTTTCGAACAATAAGTCTATTACAATCCACAAACCCAAGTCTACTACCGATTGGCTTAATTGCAAAGTAACACGATACGTACGTGCATTTCATTTCAGGTTTATTATTTTCAGTAGTTGAAATAACTTCAGTGCAGGCACGTACGAGGAATTATTTTTCTAGCAAACGAGTGAAGCTCTGATCGAGATATGAACTATTGGACAATAGAATACTGCTGGGCTATAAGAAGTTTTGGCAGTGATCAACAAATTGAACGACCGAGTTCATTTAAGATACATCATCATTAAATAATATGGATTTGTTGAAGGTCTTTCAAAGGCATAAGAACTTTTATCACTCGCAATAGATGCGCATACACGATCTATATGGGAGCAGAATATTGTAGTATGATACCAGTATCATAAGGATGCATATCCTGTGCCATGCAATAGTCTGCTATTTAATTTATTTTACCTACGAGAAGAGTTACTTCCTACTGGTATAGATTGTTTATTCATGCTCCTCATTGGATAGGTAATCCCAGGGAACACGGAGTAAAACACATCTGTTTTTTACGTGATGAAATATTGTTCTGTTAATATTGAATCTAGCACATAGTGAGAACATAATTAGTACGACGTTGAAAGTATAGTGAAACGGCGTAACGAATTATAAAATATACTAATCCATATACTCTCATGTCAAAAGTTTCCAAATTGTCCATATTGCATATTATTTTATATATTAATATGTGTCTTTACTTAGCCGATAAAACGTGTGTTTATATTTGTATCTTACTAGCTTCAAACCATTGGCCGTTTACTTCAGAGCCCAGGTCTTCTCGTAATGGAGGAGACCTAAGTACGTACGTAATGGAGGAGACCTAAGTACGTACGTAAGTAAGGAGACAAGAATAAATGGGATCAACCGTTTAACGTGCTCTCCGAAACACAGAAATTCTCAAAACGATTTGGTAGTAACGATCATCCATCACATATGCTGTCATACTATGAACGCCTAAGTTACATTATTAACTCTGACTTGTTTTATACAAGGCAAACACAAAAACTATTTATTTCATAATGGAACCCAATCTTTAACAAATATCACGTATCTGGTATCACAGTAACACGATAGCACTAAACTAATAAATGTACGTGAATCAGTTAAAATTCCAAGGCAGTGCTCCAAAATTCAGGAGGCTTCGGTCTTCGAGTGCTCTGCGCACGGTGAGTGCAGGTGTCGTTTGCCAATGAGCGGTATTCCAGTCGGACTTTATCAACTTTATAAGTAGAACGTGAGTACTATTGAGACTTATATAGATGTACAGTTACAAAAACTATTAACAAATGTTTTTATTGAAATAGGATGTTAAGCTTTTCGTAATAAATATTCTTTTTATTAGATAATAATTGGCAAATGAACTGATGAATCGCCGGACAGTTGTAAATTAGACAAATTGTTAAAGACATTCAAGCAAAGACTTTGTAAAAAGTCAGGTCTCAAAAGCTATATGAAACTCTCACATAGTCTGAGGCTCGACTATTTTTTATGTTGATAAGTTAATGCTTGTCGACAATCCCACCTAATGGTAAGTGGCGATGAAGTTTCAGATTTTGAACACACTAGCTTATAGTAACCTATTCACTCTGCTTCTGAAGACTCCCACATCGTACATAGTAGGCGGGTAAGCTATTTCAAGTAATGTGTTACTTGGACACGTAATCTTCATAAGTCATACAACCAAGAAAAAATAATGCAAATAAACTTTTATCCGTGAACCACTCAGCCATGATCAATAACAAATGCCTTAAAAAACAATTGGTAAATAACTAGTTACTGACCTTGATCCTTTTCGAGACACATTAATTTTCCGTATGCAAATAGTAGTGGTGTGTATTAGGCATTTCATATAATACTTTCCTCATGAATGTTAACTGAAAATGTGTACTTTTTTATGATCATCACTGTCTGGCCGACTGTTTTATACCAAGTAGTGATGTTGAACACTCCGTACTTCTTGTACCTTTAGTACTATCTTATATTGAAATTACTTATAGGGCTTCAGAACTCGTACTGTTTGATTAAATTACACCAATCAAAGTCATAATACGAACAACCGCAGACTGATGGAATGACTTTATATCAAATATTACATAATCTGCTTCTGTATACTAGAATGTAAGAAATTTGAACTCGACCGCTGATCAAATTACTTAGGCCAACAAATACTACCAGCAGTAATTTTCTCTTGGAGGTGGTCATAGTTCGACTTGTGTTGTGTTCGGTTGTTACTTCCATACCATTAACAATTTCAACGATTAAATAATGGAATTTTATAAAACTTTTCTAAATTTTAAAGAGAACTCTTCAGCAATAATCCATATTTTCACTTACATATTCCATCTTCAAAGCTCAAACAATCTGAGCATGCACTAAAGGTTACGAACGAGAAGTACGTTTTTGTAATTCACTATTTTCAGAGCAAACTATCCTTGGGGCCATGATAAGTGGATTGAACCACTCACGTATTGCTCAACGGCTTCAAATTTAACCAGTATGGCCGGAATTCGAGCGGCATCCGAGATTTGCTGTTTCGTTGATTCGTTGTTTGATTTGCAGCTTTTGAAATTGGAGATACGGTTTCAGCGTTCAAGAGTTGTGCAGTGACCGCATTTGACGATTCATGAGATTTGTTGTAACGCAAGAGAAACTAGTGACAAATGGTAACTTGATATATTCTACCCAAAAATATCCGTACAAATGTTAAATTTGAATTTTAATCAGATTCTACTGAATAGCGTACAACCTAAAAAGCATCACCTATTTTACTACAGTTATTAACTTCCATCTTGGCAGTAAATACATTGTGCGCAGACTTCAATACTAACATGCGTATAGACGATTGAAGATTGTAAACATGTTAAAATAATTATAATTGTATTTTTATTTTTGTTTATAACCAGAGCAATTAAAGTGAGTTTTGCAGATAAAAACAGTTGATTACATCACACCGTTTGAACGAAGTATGACACAGTTGATAATAATCAAATGAAAGAACGAAAGAATGATAATGAAGAAAATTTTACGAGTAAAATTATAACACTGATAAGCGACAGCGCCATAGTACCGCTTTCAAATTACGTTATGAGTCATTTTACCATTCGCATTATTTAATTTCGTTTCAAAAAAATGTAGTTTAGGTACTAGTTCATCTGATATCAAATATTGTTTACTCTATTACATATATCGATATCAATAAAGTGTCTATTTTTAATATCAAAGTTACGAAAATGATAAAGTTAAAGTTTCATCATGCCTACTTTATTAATTCAGCGGAACGTTAGTTTCCAAGACAGTTATAGCTCCTATCTCCCCGAACAATAATTCCACATGATACCAACTTACCTGAACAAAGTTACGAGAGATCAATCTAATGTAAATCCGAAGACTGTTCAGAAGTTTGAGCATCTAGGGCATTCGTGGGGAGATATGTGATGAATACTGATGTAAAATGATTTGATCATTAACATATGTATCTGAACTTATCACCATGCGATAAACTTTAGCTTTTAACCCAGCATAACAATTTGTATCTTTAGAAGAATAAATTCACTCAAATAAGAAGAAGAATTTGTATCCTTTATCCCATATACAAAAATATCTAAGTTTTACAAATTCAATGTTTGTCATTTTTATGATTGTCGAGTTTACTGATTGTTGGCGGTTTCTGCAAGTCATAGAACTACATAGTTACGTGAATGATAGGGATAGAATACTCCGAAGGAAACTTATTAAGTAAATAAATTAAGCCGATTTCTTACGTCGATTAAAAGAGTTATGAACCTTCATAAAAACCAAAAGACTATATATCTGAGTTGCTAATTAAATTACTCACTGAACAAATGTCTAAGGCTGATTCTCGCGCGAACAGACATTTATTTCTTTAGTTAATCACTTTGTCGACGACATTTAAACGAAGATTTTATTCCTCTCGTCTTGGTTGTTTGTAATATATATATATATATATATATGTTTATGCCACCCACAACTAAAAAGCTCATATGAAGATATGAGCGTGTTTGTTTATTTTTGCCCTGATTTAATTGTTTAATTGATAGGAAGCTAGGTGTCCTACCAAAGGCGCGGCGGTACTTCATACCGACACAACTTTTAACCCTTTGTGAAACGTAGATTCAGCCTTGTGTGGAGTACTGGAGTGCTTCCAAATGTCACATGTTAGCATGGACTTAATGGAGAGGCTCGCAAAGAAGTTTGTTGGTGATGCAGAATTGGTTGAGCCCATCCTTCTGAGCCTCGAGCACAGGCGAAAAGTAGCCAGCCTTTCGGTGTTTTATAGGATATTTTTGGAGAATGTGTAGGAATTACACAATCTGATTTAAGCTATCGAACGACTCGACGCACGGCGGCTATTCATCCTTTTGTCGTAAACATCCCTCCGGTACGGACAACGCATTTTGCTTCGTCATTTATTATGCGTACCGCGAAGGATCGGAATAGTGAATGAGTTTAGATCAAGTGAGTAATCTTTTTCCAAGTTCTTGCGCTTTGCCATCTAGGGCTACATCGCCACGCACCATCAGGTGAAAGTGTATCGACGCATTGACTTATGTAAAAAAAATAATTAGAATTTTAATTTCCCTGTTTACCTCACGACATTTTAATTTTCATTCTCCGTATTTTTGTTTTTTT
>DWPT01005137.1:0-12502 GCA_018251895.1 Agathymus mariae mariae | reverse complement strand
CCTCACGAAACGGCTCGCTACGGGTCCAAAATTAAGAACAGGCCACTGGCAAGTCCGCCTCCAATTTGCTCGAGAACATCTCAGTATTTACTGATGACCATAGGAATGTGACTATATGGCAGTGACAGAAGAAGTAGGGTCTATAGGTGTCCCGGGAATAATATGCACAGTGCTGTTTCACTGAAACAGTTGCATAATCATGTTGGCGGTTCATGCATGTGTTGGCTGATATTTCTTTGGAGGGAAAACCCGCGCTCTCGAGAGGATGAGGGGGATGATAGCTGAGTTGTACATCACCGACACTGCAATATCACGTGGTTCCTTATGTCGGATTCATCGGCGATAACTTCGTGTTAATGCACGATAATGCCCGGTGTCACACGTCGCGTATCGGCGGTACCTGAACGAAGTGGATATACAGACGATGAACTCAAAAGAATTCGAGCCGGTAACCCATTCCCTACAATCATAGAACTGCAGGCCGTTATTAGAGGAATGGGATGGCGTTTCACAAGAAACCTTAAAAAATTGATAAGATCCATAAAGAACCGAATGAAAGCTGTAATTAAAGTTAGGAGAGACAATAGAAAACAATGTAATTTTTTTAACTTTCAAATAATTCATGTTTTATTTTTAAAATTATTACCCAAATATTTCCAAATTCCCATTTTTTATACTCTCAAATTCAAGCATGCAATAATTTATAGATTATTTAATAAATATTAATAATGAGCTTACCAATTTAAAAGTGAGGTTATATGTCAGCAGACTTTTATGTTCAGTCGCTTTGCTTGCTCGTGGGTGTAGCTTAAAGTAGTTGTAAAGGTGTAGTTTAACCATATTAAACGAATTAGTAACCATAATAACAATCTTACCGCGAAATCACAAGTGAATTCAATTTGTGAGTTTACGAAATTCCTGTGCAGGTATTTTGTCATACATTTATAAAACGCTGTAATATTTATTGAAAGTTCATTTCTATCGCTATCAATGTATGTACATTAATGATCATATAAATATAGATAAAAATGAAGATATTGAAGCATTTATAACATTATGTGGGCTCAATAAATGTTGCGTCGGCTTGTCCAAGATAATGGACTAACAATGAATTGACAAAGAATATATGCTCTTACAAGTTTAAAATTAAAACAGTACAAAATACTTGTAATTCCAACTAAAATCAAATACACAGATATTAGGTACACAAATTTACTTTATTCATTTTATATTATGCTGCAAGCGACCTACATATTAAAGATTAGTTACCTAAAATATTGGTTGGTAACTAATCTAAGAGAATCGTTTATAAAATTGTATCTATTAGCATAAGCGAGGCAAGCTTTTGGGTCATTTGTAGAGTAAATCAACCGTTTGCGATTCTCTTAAAGAATAATATTATTTCAAATCTCAAACTGCAGAAATAGGTGATGTTAACAATTACCAATAGACAATAACGTTCCACTTAACAGTTGTCATGCTAACATGGAGCGATATTTCTTCAATTTGTGAAGCTCGACTTCGGTTAATACTTCAACAGTAATCTTTAAAGAGCTAGTCCAGCTTTCTTCAACAATTTTATAATTATAAATTTCATAATAAGTGGACAATAACACTACCCACCGAATCCCAGTACGCCAATTGTTAGTAATCATCGTGTCGGCAAACAAAGATGGGTCGTATAAATGTCCTTAATTTTTAAAGTAATTTTGTAATTACATGACAACTACCGGATGTATCAAGGATTAGGATTATACTCGTATATAATGACACAAAAATATTGGTAGCAAAACACCATTGGCATATCGTGACACCCACGTTCTTCCGTGGATTTAATATCGCACTAGTCCGTCGTGCCTTGCCGGACCGCCTCGGTCGAACCGGGGCGTTATCGTCGGCATGGAAGGCAAAATGAGGTTCTATAGTCATAAATAATTTATTGTGGAAACAAGTAAATTCTTTAAACAAATATATTTAAATATAATCAAACACAAGAATTATGCAAAATTAAATTTTTGCGTTAACGAACGGAACCTTCTGAGTTTTTTTAGATGAAACATCGTTAATAAGTTCGTTTTCGAATCGAAAAAAAATCAAATGAAAAGTTGTTTACTAGTTGGAATTTGAAAGATTTTGTTTTTCGAAGTCTCTAAGTGTTTTAGTGGGTAAGAATCCTCCGTGATCCAAAACTGCTTTCAGCAATACCGGGAATCGTCGATGAACAAATCCCACTCTCCCGAAAAAAAATATTCCAGTCTTGCCCAATCACCTCTATCACAAAGAATACCTACTAATAAGGAGTAGGAAATTAGTAAAAAACCTTTAATTATTTATAAATACCTATACATACAATTATCATCTGTAAAAGAGTCTCTACATATAAAAGAAGAAGAGCTTGCAGCCAATGACCCGTTACCATTATCAATTACAACAAGTAGACGTGCTTAGAACTGACTCGTTATAGAAGACTGCTTCTTTGATTTATTTGTAAAACTCCTTGACTTCTTTATAGCAAAAATTTTAGCTAATTCAATTTTTTATGGTTATTCAGAACTCTAAAACGAAACAAGAAAGTAAAGTGTTTCGGCTGTAAATATAATATTGAATTGTTTTATATATTACCTTCCATTTCTTTGTAGTAAAGTTAAATATTTCTTATGGCATGACAAATAATTATATTACCGCAATTGCAAAAACTTTTTCAGTAATTAAAATAATAATTAAATTACTCAATGAATCACACAAATGTCCGAGCCGATGTCGTTGCGCATATGTGGTTTCGTGACATCTCTGATCCGGAGTCTTGGAATGGTTTCAACGTCGTACAGGAAAGGACGAATTCTATGTTTAACATATATAGCCGCGTTATATAAGTACTCTAGGCCGAGGTTAGATTCTCGAAGAGTAGGTCGTTGCGGCCTCCCGTCGTTCCCGGGGGCTCGGGCGAGGCAGGGGGTTGCTCGACTGCTTTATCCTTACTTATATATGAACACCCGAGCCCTGCAATGGGCTGCTAGTAGTTTATAGCTGTGTGTACACACTCGTATGTTTCACACGATTCTCCAATTAGGTCGTAACGCAGCAGATAGTTACAACGATTCAATTGAATGAGTAAATAGTTTCTTGTAGTTTGAGCATTGTTGTTATTTATGTCGTAAAACATTTTGTACGGGACAGAGTTCTTTACCTGCTCGGCTACCTACCAACCTGCGATCGGCAGTGAAATGTTCGATAGCAGTGTCGAAATGCCAATTAATAAGTAATGTAAGATGGAAACGGCCATCTTTACCGGCAATGCGTCGATGACGCCTTTGGTATTACTAATGAGCGGTTACAATAAAATGCAGACTTGTTCACCACTGCCTCTAGAATGGCACGTCAATTTACAATGTAGCATCGTAGAGCCAGTGAATTAAAGGGTACATTAGGTTCATTAAGGACTTTACTCGCTATAGTATTTTTGTATGGAAGACCGATTAGTAATACGTTTTTTTACGGTAAAACTGAAAGTATATTTTGTTAAGATTAACTGTATAATATAAGCATATACATCTTAACCTAGTCTTCTCGTTGTATTATTCCAACCCGGATGTAGAATTGCAACTGTTGGTACACTTCAGAGTTTTCACTTAAACAATTATCCTGCTTGCTTCTGAAAGTCTATAGTTATCAATTCAGTTACATATTTAAAATTCTTATTAATCCGAATTTGCTATTCAGAAAAAATACTAAATTACGTAGCTACGATCTGTATAACACGTCTGTTATGAACTCTGGAATTGACGTCAGTAATTTGGATTGGAATTTCGTTTGGTTCTTCTGCATTACGTAAGAACCTGAGAAAATTGTTGGCAACTGTAAGATGCTGTTACGCTGAATTGCCAGCCTGTGCCGCCGCCACTCGGGCGAGATAACGTTATCAGCGATAGCCTTGCTCAAGGGATTCTGTGAAGTCACATAGGATAACCTATTGCTATTCGTCACATTATTTCTTCCAGTCTCCGTATATTGAACGGGGTTGGAGCTATAGGTACTAAATACGCTAATCGATACTGTTGAATACTGCGGGAAATGAAACATTTATTATGTTGCTAACATTTATAAGAAAGTAAATAAACAGGTATCCAAATTTAAGAAATGATTATCTCTTGACACATAGACTTATGCCAATTGTAGTTTCAGTAGCTATAAAATGTATTTAATAGTAACGTCTGCAGTCCCGCCGATATATCAGCGTCACTGAATTGAAAAGAGGTCGGTCGTGTTCGCCAGCCATCACGCCACGGCCAACAATGAGGCGCGCATTGCCAGTGCTATATTCAACATTACACACATAATAATCTGTGTGCAGATAGATAGACAGGCGCGTGGTGGCGCGGTGCTTTGTAGGCGGCACGTAATGTACGCGTGGTCGCTCACGACTCCATATCCATGTGTTGTCGACACTCCGAACGGGCGTCGCACTCGCTCCGTGTGACCTCACTCAGCAGGCGCCGACGAACCATCCAAATATGACCTAAGCGACCGAGCCGAACTATAGTTTTTTCGCTTCATTGCAAATATCAGTATCGGTATTAAGGGCTTATTTGATAAAGATACCTTACTACGCTTACATTTACATTTGTGAAAACAATACCGCAGTAATAAAATGTTAACCATCACAAATCTAAAAGCTAAAGCTATGGTGTTTCGATCAACGTTAGGGTTATATCTCAATCGTTAGCAACGCAGCTGTCGACTAATTGACTCCACTTTACGTAGGTATCTAAATTTACTTGCGACCACCCGCTATTTAGTGCAAGCGCAATAGATGTGACACAGTTCTTGTGTGGAGTCCGCGATGCTACTCACCACCTGACATGAAAGCAGCTGGCGACCGGCTGGTTGCGCTTGTGCAAAACGGAACTCGTTTTCAAACAGGCAGACGATTTACGACGGCTCATCCGATGCCTCGCCAAGGAAAAAAATTGCGATTACCACCTTGAATTTGATTATTTGTAACCTATCAATCTACCATAGATTGTGTTATCGCATGAGAGGCCTTCGCTATTGTAATGTAGTCAGGTAAACACGTAAGACAAAGATATTCTTGAGTCTTCAACCGGTATTATTCTAAGAACGGGCTGCGTTAATCTTGGCTCGTTTTGTCGTCTGAGCGCATTGTTGAGTGGCTGTCCTTTGGTACGTCCGTGATCGTATTTTTCCGACGATGCTGCGAACAAGCAGCGTCGTGCCCTCGCTCGGCGCTGTTTGCACGCCGCGGGTAGGTAGGTCGGCAGTACATAGATGTTATATAGGTACATAGGTACGCGTAGGCAGCAACGACCGCACGGCCCGCGGCGACCGACGGCGTCGTCGGACGACCCTGATAATTTGCTGCGCTTATGTTACTTCAACGGCTTCTTGCGACACGTAGTAGCAACTTTCCTGGGTTTCTGCCGCGTCCAACACGCACTCAACATGTAAGTGAATATTTTACCTACTTTTATAATATTAGCACTTGTAATGTTCTAATCTACCTAGATTCCTGGAAATTTTACTTAACTGTTTGAATTGTTATTGAGTGGGACATATTACCCATACAGGTGTATAATATCAGACTTCCCAAGGAGATATTCACTACGGATACGTTTTTATAACTTTAAAAATCCTACGAATTGTATATTTTTGTATTTCAATAACCGACAACGTGTTGCCGGTCCACCAGTTGACAAGTCGATGTCGTTAACGCCGTACCCATGTTCCCGTCGTATGCATGTCAGTAACATCAAATACATCACCAACGAGTTGCGGTCAAGGTGACCCTTTTATATGCAGAATAACTTTCAATTGTAAAGTTTAGTTTACAATACACTACAGACACGTTAATTGTTTCTGAAAATTTAGATAAATTTTTACGTACTTAAAACATATTAATAATTACAAGTTTATAGTAAGCCGCCCTTGTTTGGCTTCAAAAAAAATCCACGCCCTATTTTTACAAATAGCCCCCCCGCAACTGAAGCTACTGTTATTCATTTTTATCAGGTATTTGATAAATTTCATATTTACTTTATTTCATTGTTTTAGGAACCGGTTTTCTTAGATGCATGAATGTATAAAGTACTATTATTAATTTATTGTGCAATAGCCGCAGTTAGTTAAAACTTTGTTTACTACCTACTTTTCGGAATGTTCATACTGACGTTTGTCCCCCAAGAATTTCCTGGATAAGTGTATTCTCAAGCATAGATCCACTCCTGACGATGAAAAGTACCCTAAATTATGATCTTTATTATAAGTTACAAGTATGACAAGTGTCATTAAAATCTCTTCTGTGGATTGCACATGATAGACACATAGGGCGGGGACACAAAAATTAAAAAAAAGTGTTTTGGCTTCTATATCGATAACAAAGACTACCTATGTTAGAGATATTAAAAAAATACGGTTGTTAAAGGATACTACTACGTTAATAACGGACGTTAATAACCATGCGAATAGTGATACGAAATAAAAACAGGGGAATTATTTACAATAAATAACAAGTCATATTGACTCATTGTTGTAAATCGCTGAAGTCTCTAACTAACAAGCTGGCGAGACTACGCCCATACACGAGTCAGTCGGTGTCGGTCAAAACGAATCGTCCATGACACCTAAACGAGCGAGCAGCACCTCTGCTATCTGCTGGTTTGATAAGCGTTTTATCTGGCTGCCTTGGGGACTCGACTGTTGGTGAGCGAGTCGGGGCGAAGTCGTCGCTCGCACATGTTGCGGAACGTGAAGGCGCGAGGTGCGGGACGCGAGGCGGGGGGCGGGAGCGCCAGGGACGGCAGGCGTCAGCACACCGGCCCGCCGGCACGCACACACGCGCGCCGCTGACACGACGCCCGCGCCCGAGGAGCGTCACTGCGCCTTATCGTAGCCATCTTTAAACGAGCACGCCGCACGCCACCCGCCGCTCGGTACGAATTCCATTCGCCGCTGCCGCGATGGCCGTCGATGGATGCACTCTTTTCGTTGGCCGCGTGGCCACCTTCCTCAAGGTTACTATAATTACCACTCGAAACGGTGACAGCGAATGGGTCGCAAACGAGACTCGTCATAATAAAACCTTACTTGCCGATGTATTTGTCTATATAGAACATCTTCAAACATTTGGTTATTTGCACACCACATCCGTAATACATCCATAATTGCATGACGGTTTCTTTAAAGTTAATTTGAAATATGCAATACAAAGTAAATTCGGAAGCCCGAGTAGTATCGATTCCGTAGCGGAAGATTCGCAGATGTCATCTATGTTATATCGATCCCGAAAGAGTGTGTGGGTCGTTATCCCCTCGCCTTCGCCACCGTGTCGATGACTGTAGCATCGGTTCCGTATATTCCATGCCAGAGGCTGTCGGACCGGTGATAAAGGAAAACTGCCTACGTTGCGGCCCCTGGCGGGTGTTCGGGTCGGGCGGAGTGTGGTGTTGTCGCGTCTATATATAGCGCGTGTTGTGTTGTCGAGCTGCGACCGCGCCCGCCGTCGCCGCCGCACCGCGTCCACGACGGCCGTCGACGAAAGGTCAATTGGCGCGCAAATTATTTGCGTCGCAAAATCCGTAACGTCGCTGCACCATCAACAACAAGTTCTGTATTATTAGCCGATAGATAACGTCCGATCTATTTGCTGTTATTATGTGTCTGATTTGTTTGGAGCAACCACATGTTTTTATGGAGCGATGATTGCATAAGCACAGCGCTGATGCGGATAGAACAGTGACACTTTAAATTAGGCACTTGTACATTTAACATCGCATTGCATAAGCTTCGATTTAGGGATTAAAATACGATTACGACCATTGTTTAAAGTTGTAAGTAATACGACGTTGTTGGATGATTTAAATTCGGTAGATAGATACATAGGAAATAAGATTAAGAAGTCACCGAACTTTCATCGACAATATAGATTACACGAGAGTCTGCCGTCTATCAGTACGTCAAGCCAGCTAATCTTGCTAACGGTCGTACGAAGGGTTCTTAACATACATTGCGTAGTTTTATCCGAGAGGTAAATTGAACGAAATATAACGAGTAAAGCCACGTGCCATAACTAGCATATTATAAGTTTAGTTGCTCACCTTCCTACTCAGCTCAGCAAAAGCAGGGACGAGCTACATATATCATGCTTATAGCTACGTAACCGTGTAGGGGAACGATGAATGTCAAAGCAGTATCCGAGCACTTTAAAAGAAACGTGGCGTACAAAAAAAAACTCATTGCCTCGCAATACTTTGTTTGACGCTTTGGTGAACGGTACCCTAACCCTTCAGAAAATACCAACAAATTTAACAATAGCCATCGCTTTTGTCCTTTAGTTTGCGATGAAATTATCACTTGAAAGTACATCGATGCTTTGAACCTACATTTGTAATAAGATATTAAGGACGACAAGCATTGTACACACATTGGAAACTATCATATTAAATAAAGGGCTAAATTCAATTATGCAAAGAGTCGTCGACAATACTTCCACCTGGACAACGCTTCGCCGTATCTACACGCTCATAAAAATTAGGGTATACCAGCTATATTAAGTCCGATTCATTTAGTTAATTAATCTGTCTCTCTTACTGTCTCTGTCGTATCCAGTGGTGTCACTACGTCGTGACTATTTTGGTTGCTTTTTGTCCAATGTCACTCGTAGGTACACAAAATACCGGTAAGCGGCCGGCTAGCAAATGAAAGCAAAAGTATTCGCGTCCTCCATAATACCAAATGACTCGATATGCCCGATGTCGAACCGATGGGGAAGTTGAACTTGAAAGAATCGAGAGTGAAAGGAATGGTTGTTTAATTTGAGTCCATAAATAATCTATATAACTATTTTTGGTAAGAATTTTGTTAAATAAGCCAATTTCGAACCAGGTAAGGTAATCGTAATTATATATTTATTCGTACTTACCTAACCTAGTCTTTAACTTTTAAGTCGAACCTTACAAAGAAATGCCAGTGCAAATTGCATTTAGCAACTTGTTAACCGAATGAACGTTATTTTTATATTCATTGTGACAAATAAAGACGCGAGCGTCACCCGCGACGCGCTGGGTACATGCTTGTGCGTGCAAACAACACCGTTCAGTATGGAAACTCGTGGTAAAGCCGACTCTCCGCATCCCTGCATCCCCGGACATCGCCGGCTGTGCCGCTCTATAAATACACAGCAGGTGTGGTGAGCGAACGGGGAGCGAGGGGCGCGCGGGACGGGGGCATCCGCCTCTGCAGCGCTCCAAACCGCTCACAGCGGCCAACGGACCTTAGCGACGCCATATCGATTGCGAGGGCTCCCCCTGCGGCGCGCCGCCGCCTCCATTGTACTCGGGTTGGGATGCCTTCTCCGGTCGTTTCCTGCCTGCCTTGTCGACTTGTCCGCGTTGCCGACCGTACCCTCTACCCGGTCCTACCAGGACATCCGCCATCTGCTTCCAATACGGGCGATATAACTCCACGCGCTTACCGTTGTAGTTGTCCAACCAGCTTATTAATATTTATAGCAGTTACTCTCAGAATAAACAGTCATCCAAATGCGTTGCCGGTGATGTCGAAAGCGTTGTTAATAGAATACCTACGTTGACTAGACTCTTTTTTAACCTATCTAGTGTATTATTATTTAATAACTTACACTGGTTGTCGTGTATTGTGCTTGTAAACTTAAATTAACACATGATGTTATCAAAACGTAATATATTTCCAATATTTGTCCAATTGCTTAAGCACAACGTTCGTTGAAACACAGATGGTATTAAAACCACTTCCGTAAGAGTAACTCTACATCTACACCGTATAATTACCGATATTACACACAATCTTCATCAATATTACAGTATATATTATGGTAGAATAGCAACCAGCGAATTGCTACAGTCGTATTAAAAAAATATTAAAAGACTAAACAAATCCCTAACACAACTTTAATTTGCATTACCCAAACGCACACTAGTGCAGTAGTACCGTCGTTCGTTAGTCGCAACGCATAAATAAATGCGACCGCAGAAGCACCGCGCGAAGGGACGACGCACGACGGCTTGGAAACGACTGTTCCATGCGTCGTAATACCAAGTTACATAGTTAATGATCGTTATATTAAAACTTAGAAGAGAGCCCGTCGAAGCTTTTAACGATAATGCGACCGTTATTACAACCGCTACCGTAGCCAAGATATAGTAGATGATTTGTTCAGCAAACGAACGTGCTTAACCGTTTGGGTAACCATGGTTGATTGGCAAAATACGGTGTTTCCCTTGTTATTTGCTCCCAAAATAAGGGACAATCCTGAAAAACGATATGGTTTGTCAATGACATTTTCATTAAAAAGAAGATTTAGTTCTAGCAGCTTTATAGAAATAATATGGTACAGTAAATTTATTTTAACATAACCTAGGCATAACTTATTTAAGGCGTACAAAGCTTGCCTGTACTACCCTGTATACATAAAATATTACCTTAAGATTTAAACAGTTAGTAATTTACGGTGATAAATATTAAGTCACTTAATTAATCACACTTAAGGCACATCATTAATAAAAAAAATAGTAACAACAAGATTTAAGAAACAATTGAACGCCTAAAAAATAATTTTATTTTAATTCGCGAAAAACGCTAATAAATCTTCTCGGAAAAACCCATATAATCTCTAATATCAAGTACATGATAACGATATATTTAAACTTGAATAGTAGTATAAAATATAGCCTAGTTGGTACTGTCCCTGCGTTTCGAGCGGAAGGTCTCAGTTTCAATTCCCGTCTAAAGCAAACTTTCAAGTGACACAGAAAAGCGAGATCGTGGCTGTTTTTTGGCGTCCAGTTGTGTAAATATATGCCAATTACAGCACATGGATTCGTTGCACGGAGGTGTGAGTGTGTGAGAGTTTTTAATGTGTACTTCAGTTTAAAACACTGAATTATCCCATAATATGTAGATTCACTACTACGTTTTCATAACCTGTGAATCAAAATCACAATAGAATACATTTCGAAGGCCGAGCGGCTTCATCGCGATTACAAATAGTCTTGTCCAATACGTCATAACCGGCAGGTAAGAAACAGGATTTTGGGTATCCACCCGTAACCGTACGACATGAAAGACGTTGCCATCATTATTAACTTCGCTATAAAGGTGCCCTATGCACCAAACGAGTTTGAAAAACATTTGCACCTTGCTTTATATACTTTACGAATATATGTGATAATTATCATGTGTGTAGTTACACAGTCTTTGTTCATGGTCCATAATTTAATTGAAATCCATTAGATGGCGCCATTATTTACATATTTGATCTATATTTATATACCGAAATAAATTATGTTTTCAAAATAAGTTTATGGGATCGCCAAAAATATATATCAACACCATGTTATAGTTTTGAGTTTCTAAATGCGTCTGGCTTTAGAAATAAGTTCTCAAACGTTTTTAAATCCCACGTATAATTGGAAAAGTAGACAAACAAAAGTTAAATTACAATTTAAGGTGTTCTCTCAATAATGCATAATTGATTTCATACAAAAATGATAAATAAATGTATACAAACTAAGTTAGTAAACGATTTTAGACTCAATCCGTATTTAGTAAAAGTAGCCACTGAAAAATTTCAATTAGTTAAAGCTAGTCCCTCAATTTCGAGTAGTTGGAAGATAAATAGAGAAATACGCCCTTGATCTTTAGTGGAAATTTTAACTTAAGATTTCCATGTTAAACGGAATGAGAAAATTACTGTTCAAGCACGGAAAATTATAATCTACTATGAAAAAGCAAGGTGACCATATAGCAGGATTTGTCCTGGAAAAAAGTAACTTTTGACTGTTTATAAAAATAATTTTAATTAACACTTTCAATGATGTTAACATTAAAAGTATTCATTAGCTAGCTAGTAGGATAACTCGACCGCCACACCCATTTCTGTCGTGAAGCAGTTCTGCGTTCCTATCCCAAGGTGTGGCTACTGACACGCATGGAGACGAAAATACTTTACACAAGGAGTATTGTGTTTTTAAACATTTTATTTATTATTGTTGCGTCTGCGGTTTTTGATCTTTTGTACTCTTATAAAATCACACGCATCACGAAAAGTTATACCAAGGAGCAAATATTTTCGGACCTGGTATCGTTCTCTATGTGGAGTCAATGCTTACTGAACCGTAACTGGTACGAATTTCAAAATAACTGCGTTTTTCCAAAAACTTTCAATTAATATCTTTATTAAAAAAAATTGACCGTCTTTTTGTCTGTCTGCGGTAACCTTGAGAAAGGCTTGAATAATTTTAATGGGACTTTCATTGGATGAGCGAAGAACTTGTAGAGCTACACCTAGTGTACTGTTCATTATTCTTCTAGACTACCACTAATGATGACCAGCAGACAAAATCTCGGGTAACTTGATATCAAAATATCTAACCAAAACAATTCCCTGATACGATGTGTGTTAACGTCCACATCGAGCCCAAGTCCCGCCGTTAAGTTGGTACGTGTATCC
>DWPT01005136.1:0-12504 GCA_018251895.1 Agathymus mariae mariae | reverse complement strand
GATGCCTAAACGTCAAAGTGCACAAAAGAAAAAGTTTTTAGTTCCTAAGTTTAATAATTATTATAGAAGGCGAACAAGGCAGTGACTTGTCCCAACTTTATACAATCAAAAAGCTGATATACGCGATGATACAGTATATAAGATACAAGTTAAAAATATACTTCGCAAACATTATTTATCTTTGTGACCATAAATATACGATTAGTATATGATTAGTTGACGAACTTATGAAAATTTCATACATATATGTATTGTATGTATTATCATCCACGAGAAGTGCACTTTGTGAACTGCCGACAAACAGGCATACAGTTTGGCAAAAAATGCATAAATGTAAAAATTTTGATGATTATAATAACAGTAAAAAAATAATTCTATAAAGTATTTATTTCCACAGAAGAAGCGATCAATGAATTCGGTTCCGCTTCGAACTTAAAACCGGACTCGTTCGTAACAACAACACTTTGTATCGTGTTGTTTGTTAATCCTCATAACTGACGCGAGATCACGCGCCATCATTCTCACGTTCATTACAGCGGTGTGTATTGATGTTAAAAACTATTTATTTCCTCTATTAAATATGCCACTGACTAACACTGGCATCAAAGGATTTATCGGTCATATATCGAACAACAGTCGAACAGTGTGGTACGAATCCGGTCTGCCGCGCAGAGAATCTGCGCTGCTAACTCGCGTTTGGCCAGCGTGTTGGAAATTTTGTTGTGACAGAAGGCTAGTCCGGAAGTGATACAGTTACGGATCATGATGATGATACACCCCATCAGCCGCTCATAGTAGAATAGTGATCTTGCATTATCGATTTGAAAATGAAAAGTTATCATTATTGTCGACCGATGTTTAAACCACTAGGCTGTCACCGCTTCCGATGACTTAGAGCAAGATAAGAACCTGGTTTTGTTACTCAATAACCACTTCATTACAACAACTTCCTTTCAATACATAAATCTGCGTTTTACAAACATAAGAATTAGCTAGTCAAGCCAGTACTTAGTTAAAAAGACACTTAAAACATTTGTTTTGTGGTTTCAGCAAAAAAGTAATATAACTGGTGGCAATGGTATTAACACAGTAAATGATAACAATTAACAACCCATCGTTAAAGGGTAATTATCCAACTCAATTTATCTGAATTCATATCCCGCACACGATTCTAATTTGTACCTACCAATGCATATCGAAATTTTAGTTATCATTCGCTCGCTCGGTAATATTCAGCTAATGAACGTTTAGGAAACCGGCTCCGAGTCTCGACGTGGCCCGCGGAGACAAGTTGACAATGCAACGTGTTTCCTGTTAGCACACCGCACTGCGCCGGCGAGAATTTCTAAAATTTCATTAAATACCTACCTTTATCACCGGTTGTCCTTACCTCTCATTGCGATCAACATAATAGGCCAACCGCGCTTGGTGCGAGACACTAGAACTTGTCCGTACCATTCTGAACTATTTTACACGTTTGGTATCACTACTGAGTTTAATTAGTCTGTACAATTTATTAGCGATGTCCATTTGAAACATCGTAAAAGGTCATATTCGCTGAATTGTTCATGCGTAAAGTAACTTGTTTTACATATATACTATTTGGTCAACAGTAAAGATTTTGTTGTTGTTGTTGTGGTTTATATAAGTAGCCAACATGACTTGTAGTTTATATATTGTAATTATTCATTTAAACTTTAGCACCATATAGACGTATGTTAAAGTAAAGGTACGAGGCGACTTAACGCTAAAAGGATCCTGTGCCAATCAACCTCTGGAAAATCAAAGAAAAAATTCAATGTAACTTATTATTAATTTATTAGTTGTAATTAATTATCGTTCTCCAACTCGTAGTGTTATATAAACCCAGGCTGATCAGCTATTTATAGTCGCTAATATTCATGCAATCGCTGGTTCCTATCCATTGCACTGTCTCCTCTCTCGCTGGGCATGCAGATGTCAGCCCACGCGTCCTCGCCTCGAATGCTTGAACATTCGTTACCACTCAGTTCCAGAAATTGGGATAAACATCTACAACGCTTAGTGAATAAGTTAATTCATTTATCTTTGAGATACCGACTCATCGGGTCATAAATAACTGTGAAGATGAGACGCGTTTTACACATGGAATGACTTAGATAATCATGGTACAATGTAAAACATTTTGTTGTTAATAATTTAATAGATACAGTCATACCGCCACATTAGGATTTCCTGTATTAAAAAATGTGTGTGCATAAAATATAAAACATTACAAACAACCAAAACGTGATAACAAACACTAATCTGTCACAAATGTTTGCTCCGACCGGAATCAACCCAGGTGGGGTCTCGAATATCCGAGGGTCGCTCGCTCGGAAACATCATTACCAAAAGAGCCTCAGATTCGTCTATAGTATATGGTATCCTGTGGTATGTATTATTGTTATTTAACTATTATGTAACTAAAAAACCGTGTTTGTTTGTTTTAAAGCGATAATTTGAAAAGCTACTGCACGAATATTCATGCACTTTTAACTTATATCTAAAGTAGTTCACGAAAAAGGCTTAACTATATTAGATAAACGCACCTAATGTATAGTACGCGCAATAAAAAGAAGTAACAAAAATATAATTTGTACTAAGTACTATAAGTACTAAGGATAATATCTGTGGCAGCGTATTAAAGTTGCTTGTTACTAGTATATAAGAGAATATAGAATAATTACCGGAATTATGTTGTAAATCTATCTATTTCCATGCTTTTTACTTAATGGCTTGAGAAATATCACTTGCCACGCGATAGTCGTACCCTCGAACGCGACGCACTAGCGTCTTATTTATGTGCGTTTCATCATCTACTGCTTTCGATCTATTGCTGACTACTTCTTAGTCCTATTCGCGGCTGCGTTTTTACTATCATAATATCATTACATCATGCGCTGCAAAAGACGATTTTACCTATATTCGATAAACTTTTGAAGAATTTTCATGTATACAAATTTCCGAATAAATCTAAATTAATTTCCAATAAAGCAAGTATCTTCGAAAAATTATAGATTCGAAACAAACCAGCTAAATGAAAATATTAATAAATCAATTGGTTATCATTAGAGTTTGCATTTGATTTGAGACTGAGATTTGGGATCAATTTCTGCACATGATAAACGTGCGCTACTAAGCCGGGGATGCCTCCATCCGCTTCGCAATAATCTTGAGATGCAGATACAGTGTTTGTGATTCAAGCAATGCTGACAGATGGCTGCTGAGAGATTAGGTTCTGAGAACAGCGCAGCGGACTTATCACCATCACGCCGTTGTTATTCAGAACACTTGTCAGCGATTTGGTTTGCTTATGACAATTTCATAGAAGCTGTTATTATATTATTAGATATTCACAATAAAAAGCAATAATGTCTTTATATACCGGTATCGAACCTCCCACGATGCAAGTCCGGATACGAATTCATTGATTTGTAACAGAAATGTTATTAAGCTCCGTAACCGAAACCGAATCCGATTAAAAAGAGTCGAATAATTTTCGATGGGGGCAGAGTCTAAATTGAAAACGTTATGACAGGTTATCCGCTGTCGTTTTAATGGTTTTATTATTTGATTTTATCCCACAATTATAATACAAAATAATACCTAGAAAAAAAGTCAAACATTGTAAATACATTATATTTTTTTTACAACTACCAAGTCATCTAAAATCCGTAACCGAAATTATCCCAAGCATTTCATATCCCTATCGCTAATTTTTAATAATTTTTGTATTGATATAAAATACCGAATGGTGTGTCCATACCATTAGAAGTGGTAAAGTTCACTGATTCTATGATAAGTACCCTGTACACGGATTAAACAAAGTCAAGGCATATTGGTGTTATCCGAATATAACAACTCAATTGCATTGCATTGTTATTTGGAGGTCATAGATATATACCTACGTATATCTTAGTAACATAAAGGTTACAACGCTTCGTTTCTCAGACGTCCGCGGGCAGTTGATACCCTTTTGCTAAAGTAGAAAATAAAAAAAATATCATTGTTTTATAATGAAAATAAATTTTACGAATATAGTATTTATATTTAAAAAATGTTACTTGTTTATAATTAAAGAGAAATTATTCATATATATATATAGGAGATATGAAGGAACCTGCTCAACATTATGCTGGAAGTATAGAAACAACCAGCATTGTACTTTTCAAAGGGTGCCGTCTTCGGTAATGCCATGGTAGGTCGGTTAGCCAGTATTGGCGACTATTATTCTATACGCAAGGCATAGATATTCATCATTGTAATTTGAGAATGGATTGTTCGAGTGGGTAATTGCCGTTCCTAAAGTTGGCAGCCCTTATCCCATCCAAACGATTCCAACATAGCTTAACGTACCCTTCCGAGGCCGGAAGCCCTCCAGCAATACCGATCTTTGTCACAGTTGAATGACTGCGTCGATCTATACAAGTCGTCGGACTTTCTTGCCAGCAAAGTCATCCATTCTCGCTTTGCTTCAGAAAACCTACGCCTAATACTTAAGTAGCACCCGCATTGCTTAAGGAATAGGCTTTAAGGGTTAAGGTTTTTGTTGCTACAAAGCTGCAGCCAGGCAGTCTACCTTATACTTCCTGCCCTCTTAATAGAATGTTGTTGCCTCTTAATAGAACCTTTATACCTTATTCCGCGGGAACATATCTACATATTTCCCGATAACTTGGTGGGTCAAATTTGATTCTTATTTATTTGCTTATTTTCACTTTATTGTATGAAGCTAAAAGCTCTCTCCTAGTCAACCTATGATGTCAGGTGGTATCATGGCGATAAGTGATAAATAGAAAGACAGGCAAACAGACAAAAGATAGTTTTTGACTTTTATACCGATAACCGAATACAGACTCAGACCCGTTATAATTTTCCTATTAAAATAGACATAACAGATGTGGTAAAATATATCCAATCATCTACAGCTGACGTAACAACTTCTAGATACCACCTGGAGGCATACTAAATTGTTGCTGCAGGAACATCAAGATACGATTTTAATTCTAAATAAGTGAATGAGATTTGAATGATTTAAAATCAACAAAATAAATCTTTACGACCTTTACAAAAGTTTTATTCTTAAAATTTCACAACCTCCTAAAAACTGACGTTGGGAGTATGTATAACTTCGCCGCGTTGTTGGTACGTCGTTTCTTGAGACGCAACAATAGTCACATTCAATGTCGTTCGCAGCTAATCGCTCACAACAATCTTAGGCCTGGTGCACACAGCAGAGATGTGTCGAGGATTTTGAAAATCTTTTGACGTAGACGTAAATCTTTTGCTCTTCTATTAATTGTTATGAATAAAACATTGTTTTCTGTTTTACCTTGGAACGTTTGTCTAAATAATAAATTTGTAATTTTTTCTTGTAAATTTGTAATTTTCAAATATGGATGTAATTTTTTTTAATATCAATGGCTATGGCAAGGCGAATGTGATTGTTTATTTGTCTTAAAAACGTCTTTGATGTCCTTGGATATAAGTGTGAGGGTGAATAAAATTACAGCTATTGTTGATTAATTCATCTAAAAGCATTAAAAAACTGAAAGCATTAAAAACTAATAGTTTGGTTGGTAATTTTGAAAGGTTGTAATCAAAAATTGGGCTATTTTATAGTATAAGTAGTAAGTTTGTTTGGTAGTCATGAAAAAACTTCCAGATTTTGAGTAAATGTACTGTTAATAATTTAAGAAATATGTAAGAAAAATGACACGTAACCTCAGCTAAAAAGTGAAAAAAGTGCAATTGTCTTTGGCTCCTCGTAAACAGTTTTTAGATATTTTGGTCGTAGTTCAATCGCTGTTCAAATGTTATGTCAATTTACTAATAATCCTTTGCATTAAAAATAATAATGACTCTTTCGTAATTGAAAAGTACCGTTACCTCCCCATAAGCTCGTCCCGAAGAACAAGCATGACTGAAGTCCCATTCGTTGCAATGACGAGAGGCAAAATCTTCCTCTGTTTCCTGCACTATTTCAATATTACTTTGCCCAACAAGTAAATTGTATCACACGACGAATTTAACTATACAACCAGCCTTACAAGAGTCGCGTAGTGAATAATCAACACCTACGAAGCAGGTGGTAATATGATATAAATTGCCAGAACACCATTAAGCACAGCCTTGGCATTACGTAGCGCCTACACCGCGGCGGTGGCGGTGTCGCGCTGGCGCCGAAACCATAGGCGACGATGGAATAATTGTAGTAGTTAATTTAATCTTAAATTCTTTATAATTGTATTTAGTAACTACTTTATAATTATGCTGCTATTCAGAAACAATTACTGATGAAAATGGGCATGACAGATGATCTATTATATTTTCTATTACTACATAAATAAACAGTTCCGGAACATTTTCTATTCTGTTTAACTGATTTTCTATGTATTATCTTGTTCGTTAACTGTTAACGAGCTTTACTGCTCACTTTTTACTTTGCTGTTATGGTATCAATTAAAATTGTTGAAAAAGAAATTGTTTCCAAAATTGTTGAAATTTCAACTAACACAAACGCTAGTTAAGTAAATAGAATATCTGATTCCATTCGACTTTAAGAAGTTCTTCCGGTATATTCAAAGAGTTGTTTCATTCGTAGAAGTGCAAGCGTGTAAAACACTGAAAATGTTAAGGAGTTTAATAAACCAGTAAAGTCCAAGTTAATTTTGCCTGTTTGTGCCGCAACCTTACTGTCTCACGGATGATGTAATAACGTCAGGGTTGTTAGTGGGTGGACGTTGTACCACTTAGATTATGTTTGATGGTAAGGTTTTACACCTGCCTGCCATTATATTGGTAAAAATCAACAGCTATGACAAATCAATTCTAATGCCATTTAGAGCTGTTGCACTGATTGTTACTGTAACCAGTTCGATTATGTATATTCATGTGACCTGCGATTAAGGTAATTATTATCTCGTACACGTGATCACGTGACAGTGTGTGTGTATTATGTTTGTGGATGTAAAAGCATTATTATTGTATTACTGGTATTAGACACAATAAAACCTCCGTTTCCACAGCACTTGAAGTGATAAACTGGAATATTTTTCGAACAGATCATCTAACACGGAGTTTTCATTTTGTCCGCGTTCTTCCAAGTTCCTTAACAAGTGTTGCTCCCTTAAGAGGATTTGCATGCATTTGCATGTAGATACAGTGTTTTGATGCTAAATGACGCATTACGATCTATTACGACCATATATGGCACCGGCGCGGTAATGCATAATTAAATGCACTTGTTGAAATTAATAGGTATTGAGCCGAGCGTAGGAGGCACTGGCCATTGAAAGAACGTTGGTTTGGTAAGGCTTGCGCTGACTTATTTGTAATTCGTAGAATTCTATAATGCCTCACTTTAATATCTCGTTAATCGTGTATTGCTCGAAGCTTCGTAGTAATTTAGAAGAACAAGTTTTGATTCAGGTGTTTGTGTTGTTAATTTTATAAGAGGTTTGTTGCTCTATTACTATATATTCGTACTGTTAATGTTTTACAGCGGTGGCTGTGCGTCGTTGGAAATTTTTTACTCCGCACGTTCTACCAATTGTTCGGTATTTTTAATATTTTTTATAACTATAAACTATACAGTAACTGAAACGTTTATAATTAACCGATTAAATGAGAATGCTTCCCGTTCAGCTTAAGAGACCGACCGCTGTGACGGATGTACAGATGTGAGTGATTCTATAAAACTTTCATCGTTTGTACGTAACAACTAAAACATTGTAAAGAATTACCGTTATATTTGAAATTACCACAAGCGTTTCATTCCTCCTCAGGTGAAAATCTTTATTGGCGGCCAGATATTCCTGATCACTACACTAACACCGGTCGGGACCCAAAAATTCCTTTTCGCAGTATTGTCTTGTTTGGTTACCAACGAAACAACGTGAACTACACGCTTATCGTGTTAATGTCCTCGCCCTTTAGCCACGAGAGGCCACGAGGCCGCGCGACCACTTTCGCTGTCATGTACCTGATTATTATAACGACACATTCATAGTCCCACAGCTTCTGTGAAGTCAGTCGAGTTTAAAACTGTGAATGAGTAAGATGATGTAGTGAATAAGAGGGGATAAGGAGTGTTAAGATCTTCGTGTCTGAGTTTAAGCCAACCATCGCATGTGATCAACTAATACGCCAACAAAACTAGGTGTTACAGAACGCAGAGACATCAAATAGGAGGGACTGTTCATTTTTTCCGTGGTCCAACATGATGTTCTACGAACCATGAGAGAATGTAGGATGAATATATTACACATCTTTATTCCGCTTCTTCTGCTTCACTGAAATTACAGCCTTGTGACTTTTAATATTGCTAAAGTTGTTTCTTCTCCCGTCTTAAAATAAACTGTAAAATTTTCTAAAATATTTCAGTTGCTGTCTCGGTGCGATAGTTAACAAGTAAGTTAATTTATTGCAGAAGCTGTCCTACCCCAAAATGGTTCTATATTTGTATTGTTCGTATGGATCTGGTTGTTTCAACTACCACCCTCGTCCCTTCAAACACTTTCATAGTAGGGTTGTTGTGGATATGATATTTCAGATCTGGATAAGGATACGGATATATGAATAATATTATACCGGTTTCGGTTACGGTTACGGATGTGAAATTATTTCGGATTATCTAATTGTTTCAGATAATTTCGGTTACGGATATTAGATGATTTACAATGTATTTACAAGGTTTGACTATATTGCTAGGTATTATGTGATATTATAATAACAGAATAAAACAAAAGCATTATGAAATAAGATAGACTATAAAATGAGAGCGACGCGGCCAGTGTATCAGAACCTGGCATAACGTTTTTCATTTTGACTGCCCCTATCCAAAATTATTCGAAAAGTTTTTATCGGATTCGGTTACGGTTTTGGGTACATTTTTATTTCGGATACCCGATAGTGTCGGTTACGGTTACGGAGCTCCGTAACATCCCTTATTAATAGTATAGATTTGAAAAATGTGGCCACCAACAAGGTAATATTTAAGTAGCAATCGATTTGTCACCGATATCAACTTGACTGTCTATCGATTGCAGTGACTACACTCAACACTCAATCATGTATTGCTTAATTATATATGTAGGATTTTATACATAACAAGTACCGCAAAAGGATGTAGCAATCTATATAGGGGACCGAAACAATTTATTTTAAATATCGATGTTGCATTAGTTCCTTATTGTTATATATTATTGTTCTAAATTCCTTCACAGTTGATATATTAATTCAAATTATTTCTCTATTTGTAGACCATTTCTACATCCATATAAATAATACTTTGATTCAAGTCGACTACGGCCCACTTATCGGACATTATCGTAGCTATTAAATATCGTCTTGATGAAACAATATTGCATTTATGTGAAATAAATCTGAAACTGTGGAAGGATCTACAAGATGGCGCTATCCGCAAGCTTTTTCTAGATCATTTATGTATAAAACCCGATGATTAATACAAATGGAAGATCTAGTAAGTCTATACGATATATGTTAATATCTCAAAATTAATTATTTTTTGTTTCGATGAAGGAAAACGTAGTGAGTGTATAACTTCTACCAATACATATTTGACCAGTGTGACGCACTGTGACCCGTCTAATTATGAGACGTGACCCGAGTCCAACAATGGGCCATGTATACATTGCAATGATTGTGATATTCTAAACTTATATATCTATAATTATTTTTTTCATTAACAAGTACAAACGCACAAAATGCTCATTAAAAAAAAAACAAACAAGTATTATAAATTGTGAAACAGTTTGTCGGCAATTCCGAGCTGTCACGGATCAGTTCTGATCAGTTCAGTTTTGTACCGTTAGTTAATTACCAGTGTATTAGTATTTTCGTAACGATATCTAATAGAAACTTATATTTTAAACAAGTATTGCAAGTTTACAATTTAACTTATGCTAGTAATTAAAAACATTTGCTTATTAAATAACTGTGTAGGTTATAGTGACGATTTAAATGAAGTAACGAAAGTTTTTAGTTATCACCTTAGAGACCTAGACTAACTTCAATATGGCGCCTATATATCATTCCCGCAGGTAAACTCAGTAGACCTGATAGTAATAAAGTTCTAAAGTTGATGTGTAATTTACTTATTGGAACTTTTAAGCACAGCTTGTACGTAGGTAAAGAATATTATTACATAGATGAATATATTAATGACAAGGACACCTGGTAAATGATGCAACTGATTGCGTGCCGGTTAAAACTCACTTTGTAATTGCCATAGTTATGTCATTTGAAACGTTACGCTGAGGAGTTTCTTTCTCCCTTTCTAAGCAAGACGTGTATAAGTGTATTTGCAAAATACCTAACTGATTTAATTAGTTTGAGTTTGGATATATTTGGAAGGCTATTGATATGACTTCTATGCTCTAAATGATAATATAACATTTGAATGACTTTATTCAATCACTTCATATTTATACAATATATTTGTTTTGTATACGATCGCTAGGTAACGCTGTATTACATTTATGACTAAATTATATTTTTGAATATCTAAGTGATATTAAAACGGTGCAGATCAACGTTTGCCGCAGCAGTCACACGTAAATAAAGAGAAATTGCTCCGACAATGGCTCTGACCTGGTGGTTATCTACATATCAGGCTGATTGTGTAATATCTGGTCTCCACCAATTTAACGACCACCCAGTATGGTCAAACTAGGTCCGACGGTCTATTGTGGTGAGAAAGTTTTTGCAATTCGCAAGAGCTATTTTGCATGTTTCATTATGGAAGGTGAAAAGCCTTTATTGTAGGAACTGGTTTATGGAAAATGATAAATTTCATGATTATATGTACCTGTACTTACTCTATTGTTAAGTTGGTATTGGCCTATAGCTTAACAGCGAACATTTTTTTACACGGGTAACACTGTCCTAATAAATATTTGAAAAGGTTCTTTATCATAGAGGAGTAGAAAAAACCAGAGATATTTGTCAGCATATAAGATTAAAAAAAAACAATTTACACATTGATTACAGTAACGTTTCCGAATTTGAGAGGAACTGGTTGCATAGCTGGTCATTTCCAAAGACAAGTATAGGTGTTATATGTCACAGAGTGTTTTACTCTACATAGAGTAATTACCAAGTTCGATATATCGATATTATCTGCAACATTTTAATAATAATTTCGGCGTACTAATATAAAATGCATCGATAATTTTGCCTCCAAGTTAAAGAGTATCGTAAATTTAGATTTAGTTGTACTTGTTTCAAAATCATCAATGTTAATTACAATATCAAAATAAGGGGCCTATAAAATTACCGTTAACTCGTCACCGCCGCTCATACGCGTACATAATATATCAAAGGCATCACCAACGCGTTGCTGAGCACAATAAAACTGAAGATTTGTCAAATACTTGGTGTGCGCCACTGCATTTTAAACACGCCTAAAACATTCCACGGTTATGACGAGACACATGTCGAGCAGAGTAAATAGGTTAATAAGTTAGTGCGTTCAACAGCTTGGATTTAATCACCACTTACCATCAGTTGGTGTCGTTGTCAAGCATTAACTTATGTTATATAAAAAACCTACAAGAAGAGTGGTGGAGGTGGGCCACAGCCCAGTCGGTTGTTAAGTAACATGCACACGCGCAACCCCTTGCACTTCCAAATTAATACAATAATTCTTTGTATATTGTTAGTTTCGGTTCGATTACATTTTATATTATGTTCCTATAGTTGTTTAGTATTATCTACAAAATAGGAAATATGAGTCAATTGATTATTGAATATTGAGTATTGACGATGACGACTGAGTTTGTTACAGAGATCTTTGTTACAGGTTGTGGTAAATTGATCGTCGCGCCACTAAACGACACGTATGATAGATATCTCAAAATAAGCGATATTAAGTCCATAGTTAACGACGCGTTGCCACTTAATATGGAAGCAGCGAAACAGAAAGGGCAAGAATGACATAAATGATCTGGTGCCTTTGTTTTGTTCCCTTACAAAAACTTCAGTATATGGAAAACTGTGTTTCTTAGATCTTGATTAAAAATCGAATCCGGAACCCTTCCATTCGCTGATAGTGTCACGACCTCACAACCGGCCAGTCTACTAAATCTTTCCCAGAGACAAATCCCGTTACGTTGAAAATAGATATGCTGCAGCATGTCCCCCGTTATCGGTCTATATTTCCGCATCAAAAAAATTTACTGTGAATAATTCTAATAGTTTCTGAGTACATTGACCGTGATCTTTGAGCCATAAGTGTGACCCCAAGGACCAAGCGGTTCATTGATCTGCAGCCGTCGATATACTGGACATCATTGTCAGTTTTTGTCCAATCGGTCGGTGCGTTCAACTCGTATCGCATACATTAATCCCTTACACGAACAGACGGACGTATCAAATTGCATTATGGATGTTTTTATTTAACAGTGATTTCCGGTGCACGGCGTTGGAACAGCATTTCTTGAAACTAGACCTGTAAGTGGT
>DWPT01005135.1:0-12504 GCA_018251895.1 Agathymus mariae mariae | reverse complement strand
AAGAAACTCCTCAGCACATCTTTTAAACAACATAGTAATTACAATTTTTTTTTAAGCCTGTGCGGAACCAGTTTCGAAACTATTTCCAGGCGTCCTTGTCATTATTATATATGTGAATCGAAATATGTGTTTGTATTGTATGTGATGCGATAGTTTAGTAGTGTTCAGTTATCCACCACTGCTCTGTTGCGTCTTAATGTCATCACGCCAAAGGTTGCTTGCTAGAGATTGGTATCAGCGTAAAGGCCGCCGCTGGTTGCTGGCACTGAGTTTAGTATAAATCATTTAGTCTTGTCTTGTCTATGTCTCGTAATTTCTAGTGCGCAATAGAAATTATCGGCTTCTCTGTCGTGAAGAAATACGACGATTTCACATATTGCTTCTTTTAACAACTTCTTTAAGGTTGTCATTATAATTGTATTGTAATATAAAAAAAGTCAATACCTACTTAGGCCAACAGATTTTTTTCATTTTAGTTACATTTTAATATGTATATATATATATAATTGATGTTATAATTTGAAAAAACGGAATTAACATCAAGTGTCACCCACCACAAGTTTAAACAAAATGTATTTGAACTTGAATATATATGTATAGTGTAACTAAGAGTAGGGAATTTAAAAACTAGTTCTGAACATTACATAACAATAGTTCAAAACAATTTACGGACGTATCGCTTCGTTTGTACCGAGTGCTAGCTTTTTATTCCTGAAGTAAGTTTCAATTTAAAACTTAGTTATACACGATGGCCAGGTCGTCGACACACGAGAATAAATCACGTTGACACTTAGATTGTACTAGGAATCACTTGTACACTTGTAGGTATTATGTGCCTGCCACCTAATATCTATATATAACACGGCGGTATTCAGTGACTTCTTTGACCACCGGCTGGTAGGTAGACCGGCGTGTTCACTTTAACTACAGAAAGTCGTTTGCAAGTTAATGGATCTTTGTAGATACAGTTGTTTTGGAAACAGCCAAATAAATATCGCCCTTTAGACGCGCTGTGTTAACATGTGGAAGGTGTCTCAACACTAATAATTTTGTTACAGGTACAATAATTCATTAATCTGGAGATAAATAAAACACTGTAAGTAAAGTGGGCCGTTTTTATTAATTTTAAGCATTTACTCTAGGGCCGCACTTGGTACTATCTTGGTTCGAGTTTCAAGCCATAACACCACCAAGCTGATTCAATTTTTTATTAAATTTAATTTTTTTTATTTTATTTTAAATTTAAAATTCAATCACTTTTTAACAAAAATTTGCCGTCCCATATGTCCGACCTTGGTGATAAATTAGTTTTTATCATATTCTTTAAAAAACAACCAAAGAACTACAACAAAAATCATCGAAAAAAGTAAGACAAAAAAATTGCTTTAATACAATATAAAATAACATTTAACCTGTTGTTTTCACTAGTTAGTTTCCAAAGTTGCTTTCTAAGGACGCGTCGGCCCCTGGTATACCGCGGCCGGTACATTTACTGACAAGCAGCCGCCCTTACACGTTAACTTTGACCTTGTGGAAACCAACTGTTTTATGTTGATTATTGTGAAATTTTATCAAAGCTATGATTTTATTTAATATGCTTAAAAAATTGTGTTGTCGGATGTTGTGTAACTGAAATGTCAATTTTCAGCTTCAAGTTCACCTTTGTAAAACCCGTAAATCATATCGTCATTATAGTATATATACTATGTTCGTCATTGAATCGTCTAACTCATACGTGCACCAGTTACTTGTTCCTTCCGATAGATACTGAAAAGAATCGTAAATGATGGATGGACTGACAAAGACACCGGCCATATAGGGGCGGCCTAGAATACTCCTCCCAATCCCATGCTAGCAGAACAGGGAGTCATGAGAGGCGACATAAGCCAGCCTGCTTAATCGTAGGGCTTTACGTAAGGAATATACCATAAGTATTATTATTAAGTCCTTAACTAACATCATTATTGGTATTAATATCTTTCTGTGAAGTCGGCCTGGCTACCTCCACCCTCTTGCTTGAGTCAGCCGCCAAACGACGTCGACGTCGACGTGTCGCGGCCGGGGATTTCTTACCTTCTCATTTCCTGGCCGACAACGCATCAGTGATACCTTTGGTCTTGCTGATGTCCATGGGCGACGATGACCGCTTACCGTCAGGTGGCTCGTATGCTCGTTTGTAACATATAAAGAGACACGCGAGTGCTTTTATAGGAATTCTGTTTATCTTAAATAAGAAAGATAAAATGAATTGAAACTTACCACGCCTACAACTACTGGTTCGGAAGTGAACATTATGGTGACTCATGCGATAGGGGTATGTGTTGTTAGCCTGGTCGTCTAGTTAATGGTGTGAGATGAGAATAATAATGATAATATTTAAATGATTACATAACTATATAAAAATTTAACTATAAGTGAAGTGATATTTTAATGTAGGAATTATTAATTCAGATGTAGTAAATAGGGAAGCAAGAAACTTAATTATAATTTTTTTTTGCGGCCTATACTAAGAAAAGGGCTACCCTCCGGAGATGTGCGGCAGGAGGGTGGTAAATGCTCATGCATACCAGCCCTGCCGGCTGCGCTGGTTATGTGGAACTCCCGATAAACCTAGGGGCCTACCCACTGAACACCACCCGGGATTGGTTTTGGCCATACGGCCTCTAAACCTTCATCGGACGCGATAGGCGCGCTAGTTATCTATCATAAAAGTTGTTATTATTTAAGTTTCCTAGTACTAGGACAATTAGTTGTTAGTATACCATATTAAGATGTAACTTTTAATATAAACATTGCAGCTTCCTAGCCTGAGCGGCCTCGGACTGTGGATTTTAATGATGATTCTCATAAATCATTTCACAAAACAAATCAAATGAAATGTAATTTGTGTACAAATTATCCAAGAAAGATGAATGATTGTAAGCAGTGACCGGTGATTGCGTAGAAGCCGATTGGAGCGCTGTGGAGACAGACCGGAATGAGAGACGCAGTGCATGGTGACTACTAGGGAGGTTCTGTTCAATTTTCGTCGTCAGAAAGGTACCAAGGGTGTGGAGGTATAATTAAAAATTGTAAAAGTGAGAAGTCCCTTACTTAACGGCTCCCGTTGCTACCAAAAGTGTGCATCGTTCATCGCTCCAATCCCCACGTACATTTATATACAAACATATTTTTTCGACTTACTTATTAACATTGCAGTAATCCTTACACAGAAAGTGTAACAACCGCTGCACGAATACACACGAAGCAAAATAAAACAGGTACTAAAAATAAATGCGTTAGTGAAACACGAAACGAAATATAAAATTACAAAGTTGCCAAGTTTTGGAGTACATCGGAGCTCGAGTTGGCACCTTCCGACTTGGCTGTTACATTAACTATCCGAAGTCTTGTATCTTTGGAACCTAGCATTATTTTAATAAATGACATAAATTTTAACCAAATTGATTTTATTTCATAAAACAACCTACTTACTCACTGTGCCGTGTCTAACTTTATTGTTACTTAGGTGTGTGCAATAAGGCATTTCTAATAATAGTATCTAAAATTTTAAAATATGCTTTACATTAATACCAAGATAATTAGTTCGTCAAGAATAACTACATTGGAACTAAGTTAATAAATAAAGTTTATCTCATTGTAGTAACTCCACAGATTGTCTAGAGTAGATCTCTAGTAATTGCCAAGACCGCCTGTTGTACTATAATATAAGTTTTATATTTCCGTTTACGTGATTCTGTGCAATTTATCGGCCTACAATAAAGTATATTTGTATTGTAAAAATAATGATAGGTAACATAAGTTTTCCGGAGTAGTTTTGTCCAAACCTAAACGACAATTTTTGTTAGTATTGGATCTTTCAAAGTTGCTCTACATTGAACGTGGGTGGACGAGTCCAGGCGGCTAACGACTTGTCCATGGCATTTGATGTAAAGTTTCGGGGCACTAAGAACTTCGGCATGCGATTCGCTTTCGAACTTAAATCTCAGTATTTTAGATTTCTGCTTTCATAGATAACCTTGTAACGTAAAATAAAATTGAGTAAAACGCAAAAGTTTAATGTGATTTTATTTTTAAATCTCCACGTGGATGTCTATTTATTTCTTTTGACAGTGACTAAACCAAACTGGTTAACTAATGATAATGACATAATTGTTTGCCTTGACCTGTCAGAACGTACCCGAATGGCCGTGACGAAGTAAGTTATTAACAGAAATAACGTTTCTAAAATAAAAATTGTTGTGACATTACCAATCAGTAGATACTATTATAATGGAATATGTCTATAATGTTGAAAAATAAACCGCGTAAAATGACAACTAACGATTAAATTAACTGCAAAATATTACATGATGTTGATGTTAACATCTTATATTATTTGATAATGTATTTCAACCAGGAGAAAAACTGCAAATTTTAAAAATACTATTTATGGGTATTAAAACATAACATTTTTACAGAATAACGCTTTTTAGATTGTGTGGCGTTCATTTTATCACGTAGATGATAACACTTATAATAGTCATAACAAACTTAAATTTACATTATATCATCTAGCACTTCGGTCTGCATAATTATGTGCTGTTTGGAACACCTGATCAATCGACATCACAGACCGTAATAATGAACATAGCAAGAAGTCCATTTAAAAAATATATACAATTCCCCGTCACCTGCGGTGTCACATTTAATGACCCTCTGAGCTGTCCCTTCTCTGCATTTTTACCTCTCCCGTACTCGAACCGAGACTTTTCTCTTGACCATGCGCATTGGAGAAGTGGCTAGCCACCGCCTCTTGCATGACACTCGCTATCTGCGCCCGTGCCCACATCTTCACATTCAGCGGCAACTGCCTCATCTCAGGCAGAAAGGAGAGCAAGAACAGCCTGTCGCTGTCTGCTTCATCGCTGGATATCTCCGTGATAGGAAACACCTGCATCTCTACTTCGTCGTTGGGCAAACTGGGCACCTCCTTTCTTTTCTCGTGCTTCTTCATTCGTTTCTTCTTCTTGTGTCTGACAGGTGTCGCCTCCTCAACGAGAGGATCGCCGTCGACGTCATCGTCGACACCTTGTGTCTCGCTCACCTTGTTGCTGTCCACCTCGTCTTCGCTGGAAGAAAGTAAACTTTCATTTTACCTACGTTGCAGTACTGCAGTGCTATTGGTTATGTTTGTAACATTAAACTTATGTTATTAACAGTAAGAAACTCCCTCGCTTATCTTCCGCGATGACCCCGCAGATGTTGACGATCGTACCGTCATTAATATTATCACAAGTCACATGCTAATTATAAATCATATTACTTTAACATCATGGCGACTGTCCGTATAATGATATGGGCAGTTAAAGAACTTGTTAGAGGAAATTTTAACTCGCCTTAACGGTGAAGAAACATCGCGAAGAAAGTTGAATGCTTAGCTGTCATAGGTATCTATGTTACTTTGTGGACTTAAGTTATCCCTGGTCGTACAGTTAATGTTGCCGGGATGGCCATACCCATACGCCTTGTGGCATAACCTATAATCTAATTTTTAACATATATTACCACTTTTTCTAAAATGTTTTTCTTCTTAATGACCATATAATACAAAACCTCAATGGTGTCTTTTTAGGTTTTATACATGTTAATATTGATGTAAAACAATGATGACTACCATTTCTAGGTAGTATCCTTATTATATAATTACTGACATGTAAATAAATAACCTTTGGACTTTGTATGGCACCTCTCTCCTTCGTGTCATAAAGCAATTTTGCTTTGGATGTTTTAAATGAAGTTTATATAAAATTCATGTTTAGGGACGGCGTTCATTCAAAATTAATTTGATTGTCTAATTTACATAAACATTTTGTATTGTTGTAGGAAATGTTATACAATATATCATGCCAGTAGACGTGATCGATTCTTAAACGTGGAAATCGAAATGTCATTAAGAAACAATTAAGTGTTTATGGCCAACCTGTGGTTTGACATGCATAGATTGTTCTAGTATCCAATGTTTGGTGCGTAATCAATTTAATCGTTTGGTAGGGACCTAAAACGATCCGAAGAGACACAACACCGAAGCGATTATTCTCTGATGTTATTTTCTATTAAAAATATAACGCCACTACTAGTCAACTTCAAAACGCTCTGAAATCAGTTTCCGTTACCGTAATACCCTAGTAGGGGTACCCTAGTCTTGAGTGTTCTGCATACTTGTAAACTTTCAAAGTGGATGACCTGGGCTACTCAATGTGTGACGATATCCTGATGGAGTTTACGATTGCAGTGCTGGCGCAAAATATCAAGGAAAATTATTAGTGAATCCTGGAAGACGAGTCCAAGAAACGTTGTGCTGTGAAAAGTAGTGCGTTCACACGCTATTACGGTGCCGCTACATAATAACAGTGGAAGATTGCCGAGTTCACCCGAACTATACACCCCCGCCACGTAGTAAGGATAACTAGAATTTACTTGGTACTCTCATATGAATATAACGTTTAAATCGATTCTGAAAATTTAAATCGAGAGACAATAGTGCAGGATATTGAATAATAAATAACTCAAAATGTCATGCTGTGAAAAAGATCGGACCATTTCGTTATACGGATGATGATACTCAGCATCGTACTCGTGGGTTGTGGCACCTAACTTACTCGTCACTGATCGGTCCGTCGTATCCGCCGAGGAAGCTCATCCTTTTGAAGTACATGTACACCCGCCGGTTCACCCTCACCCCCGAGCGGCGAGCCCTCAGCTCGCGGTTGTAGGCGTCGCGCAGAGACCGCCACTTCCGTTGGAGTTGCAGAACTAGTTTAAACAGTATAATAAATGGAGAGATCCAAACTCCATATGGTGGTGACATTAGTCAGAGCGTGCAACCTACATACATAGAATGCATAGAATTCATGAAGAAAATGAAACAAGAAGAAAAGATTATGTATATTTTAACAGAAATTAAGGCTATTAATCTTGCATCTCGCACGTGTGGTTGAGAGTTGGTGAGCACATAACACGTCAAATATATGTGCCGCACACCTGATGTGGCACAGTTACACGAGTTTAAATCTGGGAGTCGCCACTGGCTGCACTTGACCACGACCGAGACCACTAGATCAGAAAATTAAATATGTCAAACTCCGTTGACACAGAACACAGCTGTGCATATTTATACAGAATAGTTTTTGTTAAATGAAACAATTCGCCCAAAACATTGTTGACGGTCAAACTTGCTTAAATGTATTGATTGAACAGCTCATTTGTAAATGACTAACAAGTACAACCTATTCGTAGCGGTTGAAGATGAAATTTGCTTATATTGCTAACGAACACACCTCTGTCATACGCTGTGGCCTTGCTAAAGCTGGCCCAGTCTTTGTACAAGCTGGCTCCCACCTCCTTCCAGAGCATCAGTTTTTCCTCCCTGTCCAGAGAGTGGTCTGCACGGTACAGCCCCGGCCGACTCTTCACCTCGTCGATCAGTCTAATCGGGTTGAATTCGTACATCCCCAGTTTAGGCATGATAGATTCTAATTGCGGTTATATACACACTAACAACGTATGTCAATCTGTAAACATTCTCAAATCATTACTCATTTAAGCTGTGTTTGAAAATTGTTTCTGTATACGTAAAATACTTCGAAGTCACTAGATGGAAATCGACGCGCTAAGTCAGCGCATAAATATAATAAGCAAAAAGAATTATGCCTTCGTAGTTAATTTTGAATGTTTTATAAATAATCTTAAATAAACATGTTATACGTTATTTTGCATATCACGATATCGTATCGTAGTATGATAACACGACGTACGGTAAGTACTACTTTTAATGTCTACTTGATAGGTAATCTACATGACGGTCGATCGATCATATTAATATATTCAAGCAGGCAGTGAAACAAGTAAATGATATTTGATGGTTGTCCATATCTTCACTGCTGTTATCTACAAACATCTACAGACGTGTGTGCATAAGAGAGCTAAATTTATGAACGAATAAACCCTCGTTAATATGTACTAATAAATCTTAAAACATAATTTTAATGTTGTTATCACCATGTTGTAAGGTAAATAAAAAAGTAACGGCCTGTTCCCTTCGAATACGGTTTCACACCTGTACCGAGAGGCACAAATAATACTCGAGAACTGTCGAACGTAATAATATTGAGTTATCGTGTTTTGCGACCGAAAAGACGCTGCTGCTCAGCGGACGCGACCGTGCGACTGCCTGCACGCGAGCACGCAGCGGTCGCGGTCGCCGATGCGCAAGCCCGGCCGGTTCGATTGGCGCGCTGCGTTTCTGCGACACGCCCCCTGCGACTGGCGTGTCGGTGTCGCTGTCGCGCTGTCGTACTCGTACTCTCGTAAACACTCGGTCAATGGGCTCGGTTGCGTCATCGCATCGTCTGCTGCTCTATCGATTGCGTATGTTTATTTTTTGTAATCTTTCTTGTAGGCACAAAGTTGGAAATATTCAAAAGGTACCTAAAGGTCGATTTCTCGTTTTATTCTCTAAAAAACCTAAAGACCCTAAGTAGCTATTATGGGTTCGAAATTCGTCATTTTTGTTTTAAAACTTTAACAATCTATTTTAAAACATCCACAGGTTTAGTTAGGGCTCTAGGACAAAGTTGGTGCACCAACCCACTTTTGTACCGTACGTAATTAGTATAACAACTATTAATAATTGTAAAAATATAGATATTTTAAATGTCAATGTCAAGATAGACTTAGCTTGAGAGTGCATACATTATTTTCATAACGAGATACACTTTTGTTTTTTCTACGTATCGTAGCTGGATTACACTCCCGCCTGATGGTAAGTGAGTATGTTTGTCCCGGACAGACGAAGGCATTCTAAACGCGCTGTTTGAGGTATTTTACACATTTCACTGATGACAGGTTTGAATAAAACCATTGCTTCGGAAAAGATATTTGTCTATTTATTTTTAAGTTTAGCAAATGTTTTCCTGACATGTATATATTTATTTATAGACAGTTAACTACGAAATACCTAATTAATGTTACGCTCGTAAATTTTCTGCAATAGAGTGTCCACGTCCTTTCAGAGTCACATGGTCTGCCTGGCTGGATGGCGTTATGTCTCTCAAAGTAATAAAAATTTTATACAAAACATTGAAATTAACATTCCCGCGCATTTACTTTACATTCCCTAGCATTTGCATGTATTCTATATTCAATAAACGGCGCGCGACGTTGCCACCTCTACGCGGCGTTGCCGCTCCGCCGCATTGTTTTCTTCATACAAAAAGAATTTCGTTATTTGATGCACTTTTCGTACACCATAAACTATCTATGTGCTTGTTTTTGTGTTCTTTTTAAATTTAAATTTGAATGAGGTTTTGGACAAAGAATCCAATTCTGAATTTTAATGTGGCTAATTCGTAATTTGGTATGGTACGTTCTGTTATTTCGTACAATGGTAATTTTAGTCTCACATAATCTTTGTTATCGCTCTGCCTGCAGACAGCGGTTTAACGCATCAGTATGTATGTATTTACAGTATGTATTTAGAAAGTATGATATTTACCTTCAGCACGCAGTCGCGTATCATTTGTTTTTGTTACATTGCTCCTAATTTATGACATTTTTTATGAAAGTATTTCCTTCAGACATCAACACAATAACACTATTAAATATGGACCTAATAAAGAACGTTTCGTTTGATATGTGACGTTAATATCACAGTGGATTTCGGTATAAAAATGATATACGTGATATCATATCGACGTAAAACGTCAGGCCCATTGAACGCCGGGTAATATAAATAATACAGAGTCGGATGAACGCTTTGCAGAGATTAATTACTTTCAATTACGTATTTATATTCACTCAGCCAATCGGATCGAATCACATAATTACTGGACAAGTAGCTTCGAAATTGACGTCTTTTATGTTGCACTTTGGGCTCGGCGTTTTATCGAACAATCACTGAAATACGAAAAACTTACGTAACGGACAGTAACGTAGCCAGATCAGTTCGTGTCGTTTGCATCAGATGCCCCGGGAACTATTCAAGTTAAATTTAACACGTTCCTTTATAAGTTCTTGTTCTTCGGACTTGTTGTTATTTCGCTTAGATGGAATGTTAAATTTCAGTGGCTAACGTATACGAAAGCTATTGCTTTCCACGAAAATATATTGCTTTCAAAATTGTAGTTTTGGTTTGTAGCCTTTGCGTTGTTACAAAGGAACTACATTACACGATTTTGTCGCTGAATACAATTGACGCATCGTGTTTTACATTCGCCGGCGTTAGGTATGTCTTAAATTCAATTTTTTTCAGATATCAATTTTATGTTCTAGAGGTACAAGCTTGAGCTATATGCTTTTCTATAATATGTATGAAGCGTCGACAAAGGGGCTGAGGGGGTTGCCGGTGATCCATTAAGTCTCAGGTCTCCTTCCCTTACCCCACGACCAACGAACACGTAATCCTCTAATAAAACTCCGTTGCTACAAATTGGATTTTCGTGTTGTTTTTTATTTGGATTGGCGAATGCGGCAAGAAATCATTCATGGTTTACGACCAAATCACAGAACCAAGTTTATTGTCTAATTGTTATTTTGTTAATTTAAAATTTTAAAGAGTGTCATCGTTCTTCAACCTGATATATACACAATATACACACTAAATGGTCTCAAACTCGAGGCAATTGGTGATCCATTCGATGTTGCCGCCCGCAACTTGCGGGTGGCATGTATGTACAGCAATGAGACATTTTGATGATCAAACGCTACTAAAATCTGCTATCAAGAAGTTTTTGTCTGTGACATAACCGCCTGCCTTGGCCAGGAATCGAATCGGGGCCCCATCGGTCGAATGCTTCAATACCAATTGAGCTAGATATTGTTAAAGAGATGTGGTACAGTTGATTGTTTTTTCTCTTTTTACACATACTAAAATTACATAGTATATTTGGTTGTTATCTATTTTGTGAGAAGATGCTTAAAATTCTAATTTCTACACCTTAGTTTCATATCATTCCAAAAAGTCTTTAAAGGAGGAAAGCATTTTGTGAATAGGTACCAAGTATAAAAGATGCTGAGAATTTATTGTCCTTGTAAATCTTTTCACCTTACCTGTAGTTATGAATCATTCGGACCTTATTATTAACACATCCCGAGCGATATTATCATCCAGAAAAAAATTGTTACCGACTCCCGACCGAGCAGCCGTGCAATTTGGCGGAGTGAAAAGAGAAAGACGCGCGGAAGTGGGTCGAGGCGGCAACATCGCGTAGCGGTCCGCGCGGTGGCAACGCGCGCGTCTCACGTCAATATCAGAACCCACGAGTGCGAAATACGAATGAATGTTACCAAAATGAAATTGTTATTGATTCGCGTGTGCGTTTTATTGCGGCTGCTGGCAGAGTGAATAATTTGTTTTGATTTTTGATTAATTCTTTTTTATTTTAAAAGATTTCCTTTCTTTCTAAATAATCTTACTAATAAATAATGTTACATATTAATTTATTATGTAGCCATCAAATTTAATTTAATGATTGAATTGAATTAAATGATTAATTAGAATAGAATTACATTACCAAAAACAATATTGAAATTTTATTCCTAATCTTATAATTTATCATTTGTTTTATACCATTTGTTTTATTTCATAACTAATTAATAATTAGTAATAATATAATTCATATTTAAATATGTTATATATCCTCTCTCTAAGTAGTAGCTTTATCTTCTAAGCCACCGCGAATTTGTCGTGCGTTTAGACCCGACTGGGTGGCAGAGGCCATCTCGTGAAGCAAAATTTAAGAAGAGAACCTAGAAGAGTTCGCAGTGTTCGGTTTCGATGAAAATGTCGTGAAGGGTGATTAATGTTAAAAAAAATATGTGCATCGTCAATTTTACTATGTTAAAAAAATTGAGTTTTGGAAGAAAATATTATATAAGATTTCAAATTTATAGAATCGCGAGCATCGTAACCATGATGGATACTTACGATTTTCATGATCCATGTAATTGGTTGGAAATTACGGTTAAAATGTAAATGATGTTTTTAAACCACGATTATTATATGGAAGCCTTACATTCATCCGTTGCCCGGTACATAAATCGCAAGACTCCCAACGCCCGCGGCGCTAGCAGCGGCTGGTATAGTCTATCATTTATAAGTATAGGTAAGATCAATATTTCATCGATCTACACCTATCTCGGTGGATCTAGTAATACAACATCCTGTCCGGCGGCAATTTGCTACAACAATATAATTTTTCAACGCAGCGCTCCGGCCCCGACCCGTCGTGTGTAGGTAGGGTTGGCAGCGGTTAGTTTTTTTTTTATATTTTGTATCATTAACTTAGCTAAAGCATATGCGTGTTTCCTCGACAGGTAATGTTAGCGTCCAGTGACTGAATCCGAACTAACTTTGAAGTCGGTTACATCCATAGTTCATCACCAGTCAACGGACGACGCGGTTTACCTCTTCATTCATAATCCGCACTGCAAAGGACTGGAATAACTTGCCCGCGTCGGTGTTCC
>DWPT01005134.1:0-12504 GCA_018251895.1 Agathymus mariae mariae | reverse complement strand
TCATTGGATTTAGAAAGGAACGGGCGCTATTATTAAATCTCTTTCGAATCACTTTGACCGATAAATTAAGAATTTGGAACCTCTATACACTTTCATTCAGGATACTGAGTATTATCGCTTGGAAACTTCAATGGGAAGTGTTAGTTTGACGAATTCACTGAAACTTTCGAGTCTGATGTGGGTTTAAGTGTGAATTTGGTCTGTGTTTTGGAGTTGTAAAGGTTCCACTCAACGTGTCCACCCGGCTTGTTATTACCCTAACGAACAGTGGAAACTATCGCGTCACATAGAGGGAGACATTTTAAACCAACCTCCTTCTTTATTCACGTGTGGAATTAATTTCAGAAGTTTAAAGACATTGACAATCCTAACTTATTTAATAAACGTTGCAAGATCATACAAAAATAAGTATTAATATTATTTCAGACAAACAAATTAAAGGTGAGCTCTTTGGCTACTTTCGTACCATAAAAGGTATTGAAAACTAACTTGATACGGTAGTGATGGCTGAGTCCTGTTAGTTCAGCTGAGTGTCCCGTCTATTGACCGTAGAATCCTGGACTGTATTCCCAACCAACAGACATCAAGAATCAGATATGTTCGTTCCGAATCTTTATCATTAGTGATGTGTTATGTTTACGTTCATTCAATCATAGCACGGCAGTCACTCAGCTCACGAGTGTAAGTATGTAAACGGTTATTATTAATTTCAGCTAGTGTGTAACATTTATCTGTAGTTTGTAACATTTATCTGTAGTGTGTAACATTTATCTGATTGCGTGGGTGTAATTATTTAATCGTTTATTATTTATTTATAGCTAGTGTGTAACGTAAATCAGTTCGCGTTCGTGTAAGTATTTAAGCATTTATAATTTGTTTATAGCCAGTGTGTAACACTTATCTGTAAAGACGAACGTCGGTCGGTCAATACCGTAGGATTGTGAGGATTAGCGAGGGACGCGTTACACCGTCCGTGTGTGCCGACGCATTCATTCATACCTGTTGGTTGTGTGTGTGTGTGTGTGTGTGTTGCGATGACGTACTTTGTAATCGTTCGAGGAAAATCTCTACATCTCTCATCTCAATAGCTATATTACACAAGTGATACGACACCAACATACCAGATATATGTCTATACCTCAATGTATTGTAGATTGTTGAGTACGAATAGTAGGATGACTACTCCGCTGTTGGGAGTAGACTGGCTGGTTCAGGATTCGATTGCCGGGTTTAGATCCTAGTCGTTTGTGATATCTCGTTTGGTTTCCATGGTAACCGCAACACATTAATCAATATTATTTTATGTCTATTTAACACCCTCTATTCTATTAACATTTGAAATCCATGAAAATAACAAAAATAAAGCTACGAGCTTTAATCAAACGAGCTGAGGGCTAAAAAATCTACGTGAAACTATTTGTATAAGGTTTTTTACGTGACCGACATTAACGAGCAGACATCGTTACAACCATAGGCATCATTGAGGCTTTACCGACCAAGGAGGTAACAGTGAACCGTCTTTCAACTTACGCTTTTAATGTACAAATTCTCTCGCTTCCGATTTTAATAAACATATATATTATGACTTCATTTAGGCGAACACTAGGCGGACAAAGTCATTAGAATAGATAAAGAATAATACAAAAGTTTTCTAAGTTATTAACGATAAGGTAATACATACCTTGAACGACTGTTCTGATAAGGGCTTGTGTAAATGATGAAACTATGACAAGTCTCGCGTTAATTCGACGGCAGCTCTTTAAGCTAACCGACATAGACACTATTTCCAAAGAGCAAAATACGAATAGAATAGAAGAACCAAAAACAGTTCATTTCTTTGAAGATGATGATGAAGACTATTGAAAATATTTAGAGAGTAAACGTAACGAATACAATAAGTTTAGTTTACCACAAACACCATCTATAAATTGTACAATATGACGGGTCAGTGGCTCGTACAATGCATGCACTGACAGATTTTCATGTAACAACTCATTATGGACAACCCTTAAGAAGCCTAATGAACACGCACACAGGCGCGCGCCGCTGCATTTATTGGTCCCGCGAACGCTCGTTTATATTTGCAGGTGTAACAAACGTGCGGTCATCGCACTCGCCGTCGTTGTGTTGCGCGTGAAAAGTTTCAGCTCGTCGCGTCAAACTGTTTTATGTCGATCGCATCATTTGTCGTTCGCTGAAGACTACGCGCGTGTTCGTTGTCTGTGATAACTGTGTTTGTTCTTATTTTTCATTTATTTTAATAATATTTTTTGTACATTTAGCTTAGCGTAACAATGAAAGTAGGTTCAAGTTCGTCCTTTATAAAAATCTGTCTCGTGTTGTGTGTCGTGTCTATATTAATAAGTAGTCGTTAATTGTATTAATTTAACTAGTGGTAATTGAACTAATTAAAAAAAATTCGGTATGTAAAGCTAAAGACATCACTTAATGGCCCAACGATTGTGGATTGTTTAAGATTACGTCATAATTTTAACATATACAAATGAAATTTTTAGCCTTATCACATATAAATTACTATTTAAGTACACTCTAACAAACAAACGTAAATTATAATTCAGTAACGAAATTGAGAAATAAATCGCGTAAACAAATGTGACGTAGCGAACGTAGCCCGGGAAAGTGTGCAAAACGCAAGACTTAAGTGTTCAAATGCGTTTCTTGGGTGGTTACAGTTGCATGTGTGCGTACGTACACATGCACTGTAGGGGTGACCACACCGGCGACATGCTAATTTCTTCGCAACAATCGTTTAGTGTATACACGCACACTAACGTACGTTTATACATAATTTGCAGTTTATGTAGATTTGTCGACGGAATATTATTCGTTTTAGGTATAAGTTGTATTGTATATAAATACCTGTATATAAAACCTTTAGTAATATAAGGACAAGTTTAACTATCCAATTATCATAGAACGACGTTAAAACAACGTGTTTTTGATCATTTTTAATTTCAATTCTTTAGTAAACATTTTCATAAATATGGCTGTTTTATTATAAGCTAACGCTTGACAGTTACTTACTATTAGGTTGATATTTGATTTTCCACAATTCCAATACATAACTAGCTGTATTCGTTTCGATTATTCAAATAAAAACGATATAAATTTAAATATGGGTATGGTGGAACTCGCTTCCGATGACATTTTTATTCAAAATCTTAAATAATTTATATACATTAATAACACGGTTTGCAGTTAAATTTTTAAGCGTGGACGTGATAAATCAACACGGATAAAGTTCTAATCCGATCATTACGATACGGTGTCGTTATAAAAATCATCCGTTTCACGCATTGCCCGATAATAAAACGGAGTAATAAAATTAAACGGCCCGAGATTGACCACCCCCGACATCTCAGTGCGGACTGCGGACTCCGCTCGATAAGATTCTCAGCAGGTTACGTACGTGCTACAACTACACACACATTGAAACATATATCCAAATTAATTATCATAAAGAATACACTAAAACTTTTAAAGATATGTATAGTAAAAAAATTACATGAAAAATTGCTGTTTCGGCACTGTACTTACAACTGTGGCAACATTGGCGGGGCGTTTGTACCGAGTGCCAGTTCACTACCGGCTCTCGGACCTCCGAAACTCTGTCAATCTGTCAGTCCGATATCCGTCAGTTCTGCCTTGCTTTTCGTAATTTTTATTGTTTTCATATCAAATAAGAAATATGAACATGTTAAGGGAAGATCCACTATTTTAAAGTTAACTGATAAAAGAATGCATCTAATCTGCGGCTGTACTTTTATAACGTGTAGAACCTACACTAAATAAAATCTATACCAACCGACCCTTAATGTGTTTCGCTTACATCATAAGTAATTCTAACCTTCAGGGCAGGCCCTGAGGGTGGCCACGAACTGCTAAAACTGCGACCATCCATCACTGCTCACCCACGAGTCCACCACCAACACGTCCACTCTATCCATTACACTCCACCGTTAACGACAAAAGCTTAATCGCCTATTAAACGCCACATAAATTATCCAACTACATCCAATACACTTTTAATCCATCCGGCTCATAATCTTCGTTTCGAATCATTTTATAGTATCAATATATATAATTAAGTCACATAAAAAGTCTCCTAAAATGCGTTAACTATTTTGTGAAGCGAAGCGGATTTATAATTACGTTCTCCTTCTGGATTTTAATAGCTCATTTTGTATTGTTTTCTGATATGAAAAAGATTTAGGGTATAAGGACATTCGTTAGTTCAGGCGGCGCACTAGACGCCTTGTCACTAATTCGTAAATATCTATATTTGTATAAGTTGCACTATTATATGCATTATTATATTGATGCTTGTAATGATGGATTTGATAACAGTTACATTTAAAGTCATTAATAATATAATAAATGGTAAGAAGTAACTTCTGAAGATAAAATAAACATATTAATTAATACACGAAAAATTTTAATCGTGTAATTAATATCGCGCACAGTATTTATAATGTTTATATCATTAACAAAATGTTCTGTTGTTAAATAAATAATCACATCGATAAGGCATATAAACAGATAATTAGTAATATATGTAATAATCTATTCAATGTAATAATTTAATCTTAATTGGGCGTTGATGCTGCTTTCATGTACAATAATCTCACAACAATGGATTTAGCAATGGCAAGCAAACAACAGTCACCTACAAATACACAAATAATATACGAAAATGATTAAAAAATTGTAATGCAATATCAAAATAAAAATCTCAATCTTTATGTATGTATACGTTATTTTATTTTAATTAATATTAAATAAACACACCTTTTTTTTGTCGACCTCAAAAAAGTTTGGCATTTTGGGAGGGTCGTTATGTACGGAGTGTTGCAGCTGTTCCTCCATTAGAGTGTTGAAGAAATCCATGAATTCCATTTAGTTTTTCCAATAAAAAATCCAATAAAAGTCTCACTGTAACCCAAACAATGACAAGCATGCAATCGCTACGAATAATAAGTCAAAAAATAAATAAAAAACGAACTCGCGAAAACACATGGACAACAAACGATGGCTAAACGCCAGACGTCTTGCCCGTGCCAACATCCGATATAAACTAAATTGAAAATTGGAAACAAAATGCAATGTTCGAATCTTGATATGACAATAATAGCAGAGATAGCGATAAGAGCAACGAGTTAGTGCGAGCGGGACACCAACAATCGCTAGACGACTCCGCTCCACCCCATCGGTATTGGTGGCGCAGGGGTTGTCGCCAGACGAGATCACTTCAAAATTTAAATTTCTACCTGCTCCACGAGAGGTCTTATATCAAAGAAGATCAAAATGAATTCTGAACTTTATGACTACCATCATAAATAACAAATTCAGTTCAGGACTGTCACGCCATAAGAGTTTTCAAGCAGAAGCTATTATAAGTTGTAATTATAAATAGCAAACGTGTGGATACAATACGCAAGGTTATTCCGAGAATTCGACTTGTTTTATAATCGGGATGTCTACACCTACTTTGTTTTAAATTTAAGAAGAATTTTCGACGCAAAAATTATGTACGATCTTTAAAAGAAATCTGGTCAATATATTTGAGACCGTTGCATCCTATTGTGATAAATATTAATGATAAAAATACGAATTAAATTTGTCTTATTTTATATGTGAGCAATATGGAGAATATTTTACGACCACAGTCTAGCAGACATAACAAATCAACACTAATCCGCAGCACATAACAACGTAAGATGATAAAAGATAAGTTTTTAGAAATACTTTACACAAAAGCATATTCGTTAAATAAAATCGATACACATGTTACAATGGTACATGACAATAAAAGTTGATTTCACTTTTAAACAAATGAAAATAATAAACCAGTAAATAATTATAACGTGAATATTAACCTTTCGTGCATAATAAATAAATATATTGCACATGTTACAAATTGAAATTGCATGACCTGTCAAATCCGAGGTCTCAATGCGGATCCCACAAAAGCCCCTCTATCAAATAATCGAGGGGAAGCACTGTAATAAATTTAAGTTCGACAGAAAATTATTTCATCACACAAATAATCAATTAAAATCCACCACGCTTAGATGGGGTACGTTTATCTCGTTATTGATATCTATATAAATGCAGTAAAGTGGGTGAATCTGGTCATACGGGTACCAGAATTGATACGGGTAGTTTTGCTAGTTGTGCTGTTGTGACAAATCATTTCGTCTGTCAAAGGGTTCGTCTGGCAACATCGGTCGTGCGTTCATACGAAGCACTTTTAACGCCTAACATTAATAGCGACCCACAGTGAATTTTTCCACATTTTACAAAAGTTCTACTTGTCAAGATTTACGCATAAATATGCATCATAATACATACATTACGTTTATGTAGATTAAAGATGGAAATTTCCATAACATCGTGACGTAGTGTAAACGGAAAAACTCTCAGTTAAAATCTATTGCCTAATTTAACAAATCAAAGTACAAAATTATTGGAGAGAAATGTGTATTAGGTTTAAATAACGTAGTACAAGCAAAAAATGACGTGCACAAGTGTATTTACAGAATACCTACATGATTAAATGAATTTGAATATGAAAATATATATGAAGAAGACAATGAATATAATTAACGTAACACTAACATCACATCTGCTTACGAAATAAAATTAAAATAATGTAGATAGATAAGTACGACGTAGAAAATATGAACATGACTCACATTGTACCTAGGCAACATAATTACCTCAAACGGCGAAAACATCTGTATAACCAAAGAAATTAGTTGAAATGTTATTTACAACTAAAATGAACGGAGGGTAAAAGATGAATAACAAAAATCTACATGGAACAATAGGACTAATCTAAAACACATTTCTATCTGGGAATAGGCCGGCGCAATTGTCAGAATTCAGGTAGATATGGAAGCTTCTCGATATGGAGAAACAGGTCTTACGATTACGTCATAGCTACAAACGAAACTTATTCAAAGGGAATTAAGTTTTTTTTTGCATATAAAATATTTAATTAAAAAAAACTACTTATTTAAATTAGATTCCAACTTCAAGTTTAATAAGACCAACATTTTCAACCTTATATATTCGATGATGTTCGATGATCTAACTATAACGGTGTAAATACTATCAATTTATTGAAAACGAGTTTAATGACCATCCAGACAGTGCAGATTTGAATTCGGCTTCATTACTAATAACAAAAATGTACATTCCAACTTGTACTGACCTGCTCGCACTATCACCGACAAACGATTATTCTAAAAATAACAGTAAGTATAACAAATATAATAATATCTCGGGGCAATAAAACGCACAATGGACGGGGCCGTACCAGTAATTCTGGCAGAAGGGATCTTTCAAATGACGATTAAAATATTATTTTCGAAATGCACAAACAAAGGCGAAACGATCTTTATTTTATTATCGGAGGAAGTGTATAGATACCGGGTATTATTGAGCATGTTTCTGGGAATTCGCCTGTGAAACTGTGAAACAATAGCGTTAGGGACTCACAATATTATTCACCATGTGTATCAGTAATGGAACATTAAATAAATATTGAGAACTAGAAAATTAAGCTTCTTACTTAGATATAAAAGAATATCTGTAGTTTAAAGTAATTATTCGTTATGCTATTAGTAGTTATGCGGAGAGATCTTGTTTAATTATAAGCAATATGGTTTTGAAGAATTAAGAGTAAAAAATCAGAATTGAATTCACATTTCTGTGATTTCACTAAATCAAGGTGTGATGATTTGATACAGAGACAGTTATACCTATAAATAATGATTTTTACAAAAACTTGATGTGCAACATATTTATTTATTGAGATTTTTATACAAGTATACCATTCAAATGCTCGACTTTGCCGGACAATTTTTTCACAATGTTTTTTTACATACACACCTTATCCTAACAATTATGAACGCAACAAATAACAATCAGACAAATCTTCGAGCCGTTCTTAAATTTTTTCATACATACGGCAATTTATTTATTATAACATACATATAAATGTAACTGAAAAAGGAAATGAATAGAAAAAGGATTATGAATAATATCATTTTTATAAAAATATAAGAGTCAATGACGTTAACATTTACAAAACGAGTCTTAGCCAGAGATATATAAAAACAACACAATAAAGTGACATATCCAGTACCGGGCGATATACCTAATAATAGTTGTTTTCTTAAAATCCATAATTCATCACCTGTTAGTTATGCTTTAAGACTTATCAGCCGCGTTATCTGAGCTAAGGGCTTTGATGATTAACATTCTTATGGCAGGTATTTACGTAGGTACAATGTCCATTGTGGACGTATAATTCGTGCTTTTATGGTATCTTTGACTCTCGGCTCGTAATAATGTAACTTAAATACCTATCAAGTAAAATCGTTATATTTCATGCACGACACATGTTTCAATGTGTGGATGGTAATAGTAAATAATGGTAAAGTATGGTAATTAATAAATAATACGGTAATACAAGTGATAAAGTGTTACATTTCTTATCGTAATTGTTACTGCTATTCAATGTTATTCGAACAGCCACACATCACCTCAATGAGGATTCTCCAAAATAGGAATATCATTTTTTTTTTCAATAAGGATTCTTTGTCACAATCCTTCTCCAAGCAAAAAAAAAATTAAACAATGTTGTTATACTCTATAAACTACAATATTGGAAACTCATCGCGGCAACGATCTCCCATCATGCCATTACAGCCGCACTCGGCACTTCACACGGCCCAAGATTTATCTGCGAACGTTTTAATTAGCACCCAATAGTTAATTCCATGATCCCAATAGCCCCTCGGTGAGCTTTTAATTATAGAAATCTCTCTGATGTTAGGGGACATATTATGAAGAGAATTACACGAATATTTTCAAATACTTTAAAAATCCATTGCTAAATTCTACATGGATGTAATGTTTAAAATCCTGTCACTTTTGAGAATTAACAATAGAAAGTGTTATTAATAACTAATAGGTGGATGATATAATTGGACTTTTATAGTAAATATCCCTATTAATAGATTACAATACTCACAACAGTCTGCCGCTGCGCATAACTAAGCACACCCAACAAAATATTTTTAAGTTGCCCCAATCTTTTTTTTATTATTTACATTGTATTTAAAAAACAATACATAAACATAACCATGTTTAAAGTTTTACCCTTTCGACTGAACATGCTGATCGTTGTCACACACCAACCTAAACGACATTACCCATGTTGTTTGTTTATCCTTCACCTATAAAAAAAAATCAACGATTTCAATGCTTCAAGGCTTAATTATTGATTCATTCAACTTTAATAACACCATCGATTTGACTGAACTGAACTGTGCCTCGTTTTTCGTCATTGATTGTGTGCCAACGTCTTTGCTTATTGAATCGCACGATGTAGTAACAGCTACAACGGTATAATATTTTTAATAGCAGTAAGGAGTGGATTTTAGTTCGTTTAGTCCTGCCGCAATATTATTTTTAGTTTCCAAAAAATATAACTTTGTCTAATCGTTCATCTGTCACATAATGACGAAATACAAACTGAGAAACTTATAACTTATTGTTATGAGCACTTAGCGTCAAAAATGTCGACATGAATGGACGGAACGCGTACTACCCATGTATATTTACATAACCACGCTTTGGGCTAACCCGAGTCCGTAAACAAACTGGTAACACTAACGAACGACTTCAAGATTAATATTGCAGTAGTTGCCGCATTAAACATGGTCCAAGTGTTTTGAGTAATTATACTCGTAAACGCAGGGTGTTAGGAATATGGCGAGCTGGATCATAATCTAGTGTCGCCACCTGGCGTCTGATAATGGCAAAAAGTACAGTCCGCGCGTGGCTGTCGTCTCCGAATTGTGGTGCAAATTGCATGTTATTTTGTTCAAGTAATATATATGAAACGCTTTTTATATCACTAGTCAACAAAGAAATACATAGATCACCTGATGGTCAGTGATCAACGCCGCCCATGCACGTCTTTAACATCCGTTAACCAAGATGAAGCACGGAACTTAAATGAAAATAAATATGATCTCTCTGTCCAACTTCAGTGGAATTACCCACGACGCTAATTAATTCCTATCGTCTTTACAATTATTATTAACTATACTGGTATCTTAAAGAGTGAGCGCGAATTTTGTGCTATTGTGTGGAGTGTGATCTACGGAACCACGACCCCTATTTCAAAAAATCCTTTACAGATAGAAAGGTACGTAAATTTATTTACCTTTCAAATAATACAGTCAGCCCATAAAGTGTATAATATAACATGAATATAATTATTTACCTAACTGTGAAACCCGAACGAGCAAGCCGCTTATAGGATCTTGCTAATTTTACATTCAAGTAGCCTAACATCAAGTTGCTTCTCTACAGGCAAACTAGGAATTATCTTATGATTTTATACACTAAATGTCCTTGTCCTATACGTGACGTGACGAAATGCTTATATGACATGCTTGTAAATATCACAGTGGCTTGTGTCGATCGTAAGCAAAATTAATCAACGTTTGCTTCATGAAGAATTTCGGGCTTCGGCACGCACATTAGCTGCCGTTAATGATTGTAATTGATTTGTAAACTGAATTGTTTTATTGTGTCGGTACCTTCTACTTAAGGTACTGACATAATGATGCTTCCGTCTTTCCGCACTGTGAGCACGTCGCAGAGTACGCTGCAGACGCATTAAGTTCCGAAGCTGTAGCCGACTTGTCCGACACGCCGTTATTACGCCAAGCGTAAGCCACCATAACCTCGATTAGCCGACTGTCGCACACATCGTAATGCCTCTCACAATAATTAATGCGATGTGTGAAACACCTATAAACTGCCAGTAAACAGCTAATGGACCGCTTTCATTACCGCAACACGCCTTCCCGCTAGGTGACGCGCCCGGGCGCCCGCACGGTTTATCGTTACATTCAAATCACATTTGATTGATCGCATACAGTATCGCGTGCGATACGATATGGTAGTATCGTTCATGGAAAATAATGTTCTGTACGAGCAGAGAAGTGATATACACAATCGATAAATATTTGACAATTCCATTTTATCTTTTATGAAGCTGATACGTGAAGTTGATACGTGAATGTCCTTTGCTTCTATGGTCATTGTGATGGATGTGATGTGATGTGATGTAAGGCTTAAAGTAAAAGTTGTAGAGAGTAGAGTTTTAGTTAGGTTAGAAAATGTTCCTGAAATATATGAATATATTTTTTAAACGATTGATGTCCATCCAAGGGTTTGTTTAGGCCGAAGAAGTCGATGCCGAAGTCGAAGATTTCAGCGCATGTTATTATAAAGATTTTGTGGTCGAATTTCTTCTCGATGCATCCTTTTAGATAAAACTTAAAAAAAAAAACGGTAGCAAACGCAAAATTCAATGATTCGAAGTGTATAATGTCAGCAATATGAGTAATTTAATTTGGTGTATTTACAAAAGCCTTCGGTAACGGCCGCAGCGTGTGGAACTTGAGCCGCGACTATCAAACGTATAAACTGTTTGTACAAACAGGCGAGTGTGTACACGAGTTGTGGTTTACGTAAACGGCTAGCAAAATCTGCACCCGAGGATAATTACATATGTTAAACAGAAATAATCGGCGTTAAATTTGAAATACAACCGTTTCAAAATAGAAAGAACCCACGATCCGCGTGCTGTTTACATCTAGGAGAATCGAGAATCACAATGTTTTACGTGTGGAGAGACGCGTTCCGTTCTCGGTGCGGAGATAAATTATTGAAATTGATAAAACAATGGATAACGATACAAAGTGTTCCACAGTTGGGGAGGTCGTAAAGAGGAAACGTTGCAGGCCGGGCTTTGTGATCGCCGCTGTCTAAACAAATCAAGCGCGCGTTTGACGCGCGACGGTCGCGTTACGTCGCTCGTTATGAACGATGTACCTACCGACTTAAGTGTGATGTAGTATCATATGAATCGGTTAAATCAAACTATTTATATGTTGAGAGACATTTGGAGTCGTAGAAAATTAACACATGGGGCGTCGAGTTGACAAATCCAGTCGTAAGAATGCAAAAGACTTCTCTCATTCGACAGCCAATTTCTATCAATACAGCAAAAATGCCGACATGTGTAAAAGTTAACAATGTTCATAAAAAAGGATAAAACCTATCAGAACCCCCACGCTGGCTAAGTGCTGGTTGGCACACTTCACACACCTTTGAGAGCATTATAAAGAACTTTCAGGTGTGCAAGTTTCCTTACGACATTTTCCCTTACCATCTTCATCATATAAATCTTCCAACGTCTAACCCATTTCAATAGTAATTCGGTATGAGCTTATAACTCCATGTTTTAAATCTGATTAAAATCGCGACGTTGTCAACCAGCGGAGGTGGTTATTGACAAAGAAGGATGAAACTAATACAACAATACAACACTGTTTAAGTATAACTCATTAAGTGATTTCCCCGAATACGTAAACCTGATCAAAGGATTAA
>DWPT01005133.1:0-12508 GCA_018251895.1 Agathymus mariae mariae | reverse complement strand
AATGTTAACACATATATTATACCATCAGTGTTAACAATGGCCATGGCCGCACTAACCTCATGCCATCCGATGGTCAGTCTGCACATTTGTCGGCTATTAACATAAAAAAAAATATTACATACCAGGTATAATACTTTGTTGCTGTGCCAACAGTATAAAAATAATTGAGCAATGAGCGCTATAAGGTATTCCGTTACCCAAATTTGTTGCATACCGGTTACACCATCCTCAAATCATTACAAAAATTTTACCCATTATCATAATTTTGCAGACCAAACGAGTTTCTGGAAGAATGAAAAGTGTTAAGTAACTATAGGCGCGGTCAGAAGGGGGATGTGTGATCGTTAATGGAAAGTAAGTTAAATCACGTAAGTTAAGAAAGTAAGTCAAGTTAGGTAGCAGCAAAGGCCAGGGGCGGTAATAGAAATTTTGACTTCAGGACTAGCAACTAACCTTCTACGAATCCCTAATAAAGCTGCATGATTCGTTCGATGTACAACTAGAAATGCCTAAATCTGAATGTCTTAAATTTCGAGAAGCGTTGAACCGAATTGTGATTTAAAGAACTATTTTTAAACATTTCACTATTTTGATATGATAATATTTATTCAAAATTTGACTCAATCAATTTATATGTGTAAGAGAATTTTGGAAAGTCTAAGGCCAAAATTCGACATACTTTTGAATCTTAAAGTAATATCGTAATTAATACGTTGTTCAATTTTACATACCACTATAATTATCATCATTATTAAAGCATGCTATTACAAACCGTCGTCAGTTGCACGGCACTGGCACAGATCATGAGCGAACAAATAATTATGTACAAGAACATTACTGGAGGTAGCAGAGAATTTAGCATCTGAGCAATACTGTAATAAATAATTAAAGGTAATACAGTGCTTTTGTGTATTTTAGGCGAATGAAAATTTGTAATAATTACATTTTATTTTATAAAAAGTACACTATGAAAATAATAATAATAATAATAAATATGACATTAGTTAACATGACAAAAGTTTTAATAGCAACAATGACCCAATCGGGATGGGTTAAGCACATTGATATGTAACTAGTATGATAGAAATGGAGAGTTCCATCTGTCAGCCTGTGTTCGGATTGATTTTCGAACTGCTACGAAGGCGGTTTAGCAGCAAAGCATATCGCTTTTATACGATGGCGTGGAAGCTATACATGAACTTATTCATAATTGTCACACTGCAAAATGTAACAGCACTTAACAGTAAAACAGTAAATTAATCAACATTGCTGCTTGACTATATTTGAAATAGTTGCTATTAACTTAATTTCCGTATTTTATAAAATCATAGTCATCAATAAATTTTAGACGGATATACTCACTGCACTAATTGTAAATGATGTATATGACATTCACGTATTTATTTCATTGCTACCTTATTATCTAATCTATTGTTTAAATCTCCAAACAACCTGGCACAGTTGAATTCCAGAAGTTTCAGTTGTCCAGCGAAAAAAATAATTAAAACTACGGCATTAGAGTCGTAATTTGCAACAATACCACCACCGTAGAAACAAATCAGTGAGTGCTCTGAAATTAAGATCCAATAGCCATATCCTCTCGTTTTATGAAAAGGTGTCCAGGAGCTGAATATTTCAGGGTACGGTACGCTGCCATTTTTAATAAACACCATATTTCCTTTTGAAGATATAACACTCGCTAGAGGAGCAAGGATCACGGTGAATACCGTAATTGTGACCAGGCTCCAGTAAAAATACACGATTGTTCGTGAATATTTTGTGTAATCTCTCATAATCCTTTTGGTTACATTATCCTTCATCAAAATTTGGCGTCTTTCCAACGTGGAGACGTAGTTAATGATAGTTTTCCAATTCTTTTGCCACAAGACAAACGTACTCGCCTTTACTACGCACACCGTGCTAAGCATTGTGAGTGAAAGATTACGCAAAGCTTTTTCCAAATTATACCATATTATCCACAGTTCCACATACTGACTGAATACAAAAAGGATGGCGCTGCTATGTACAACGTTGTAAATGATCCGGCTTGAGCGTTTATTAGACTGCCACATACCCCATATCTTTGAACCCCGAAGGATGGAGCCTAATAACGGATGCGAGGCATCTTCCAAGCATTGTAGGAGTTTTGTGAACATTTTTATTCGTTTTGTGTGTCAGAAAGATTACGGTCGTGGCGTCGGTTCGGAATGGCGTCGTTCCGAAGCGTGTTCTTGTTTTAAATAAAGACCTTAACTAGTTTTAAGATCATGCACCAATCGCTTTATATTTCGATTACAAATTATAAAGTGGTTTTTTTTATTACATGACGGAAATAAAACCTCGCGTCCGACATAGTTAGAGACAAATCACAGTTGCACTTGTTAGTTTACATTATATTAGTATTTTCATAGTTAATCGTAGATATTTAAAATAACTCAACGAACAGCCGACAATAACACTAAAGTTCGTCGATGTATCACGTTCATTAAACTAAAACTTTTCAATTTGAAAAAAATGTCTTTCACTCCAGAGGCGGAGTATTGTCGGAATTTTCGATATTAATTACATATCTGTGTGTTTTCCCATTTCAAAGTCGACGTAAGAGACAGTCATTTACAGGAATGTAATTGAGGTGGTTGAAGTTTTGATAAAAATTACAGTGATAATCTTCATGGGATTGTATTTTTAAATATTCAGAAAAACAAATGATATACACGTTACTGTATTGAATACAATATTGTTAAAAAATATAACTAGGGCTCCGTAAAATCGTTGAAACGATAGCACCCTTGTAGGATAAGCGGAATGACTAAATGATTCTCCAGAATGAAAAATAAAATTCTGCTACTCATACATGAACCAGTGAAAGCCATGTACATTCATACAATACGTATGTATGCGTGCGTGTGTTTATTATGCATACATTTAACGCGTGTCGCTTAACACACAACTCACTTTTGCTTTATCTGCCCGTTTGTTTAACGGAATAGATACAGTAAAAGCTTTTTATCTACCCGCATCTGTATATCTACCAAAGTGATCAAATATCAGTTTAAGAGGGTGGGAAATAGATATTAGCTTTTCAAATTTTTCTTACAGCTGGCGGGTCTTACAACAAGTTTAATAACGCGGTGTCATATTATGTCACCTGTTGACGTACGAGACGCTAGGATGTGCGGTGTAATTCAATATTATTTTTTTAGTTAAATATTAAAATTAATCGTCTGAAGAGTACGAAAACATTGTGTGAATATATTATTATTATATATATATATCATTTCTTGCTCCAATGACTGATGTAATATATATACAGGATTAAAGTAATTAGTCTTCAAATAATCTATATCCAAAGGGTCTATTGAGGATCAACTAAAGAGCGTTAACCCTTAATAAGCATGAATTTTCGAAGGTTATTTAAAATTAAGAATACAGATTAGACACTATCCGAAATAATGATCGAATATAAAGACACACTTTGTTATTTCGCTTCGCAAGTCTTTTAACTCAAATATTATTTCAACTTTAATTCAACTAAAATTATCATTCTATTCAACACGACAATTACTAGTCATTTTAACACAAAACCTTATAAGATACAAAACTTTTCAGTGAACACACAAAAGCCGACAAACAAGCGATGGCCTGCACGTCCACACCACGCCCGAGTATAGTTGAAATTAAACTAGGTGGTACAGAATTCAACTACCTTCATCAGGACCGACCGTTCGCCAAAGTCTCGTTCATAATTCAACAGGATTGGACTGAATAATGGATGAACTCATTAAAATAACTTTTTAAGAGAATCTTGTTCCTTGATTTCTTAAAGTTCGACTAAGATCGTCTATTAGCATAGCTGGCCTCACTCTCGCTCGCTCTATAACTTTAACACCAATTTTTCAGATTGGAGAGCAGACTTCACTGGTGCAATTCTTAAGAGTTGGAACGACAATGCTCCATATGTGATAATAGGCCAGCTCGATTGTATTCTGGTTTTCAAACTTCTATGCATTATTTAGCCGATTAATACGATATTATGAAGACGATTATGTAATAAAGGTCCAAGCCGTACAATTAGCAGATTTGATTCACGAACGAAACTGATATTTATATTATAGATAAATTTCATTTTTCGGATATGAATGTTTGTGATTTTAGTCATGCAATACCAGTTTTCACTAAGGTTCTGAGTGGGTAAACGTATTGAAATTTAAAACGAAATCTACTGTAAGCATTATAATATAGTATTATCAGAAGTAGGCTGAATTTCACTATGGGTAATTTACTTCATCAACTCTCGACAATATCGTTATAACTTGCATGAAAAATGTTGGCAACTAAAACCGTTCTTTCATTTCATTTATAATAAATGAAGGCCAAATTATCAGAGCTATATATAGCTATGTGCGACTTCATCTTGCTTGATGGTTCCGCACGTATCTGGTCTCTCTCCATCCATATGACTGTCGTACTGCTGACAAGTAAAGTGTAAAAGCGTTAATTTTCTTCTAAAAGATGCTGATGTCTATACCATGCAGTACAACCTCATCAGTACCCAATCCCCTAGTTCTTTACCTAGATTCGTACATTCAATTTTGAAGAGTCGATTAACAAATGGGTTCATCGTTTTCTTCTTGACCAGCAACGCAACGATGTCGTGCTTAGAAGCGTTAACAATATAAGTTTAGTTAACAATGGCAAATGTATGCAGTATAAAATGTATGTTCATATTCATGGCATGTTGTTATTAAGGTGTCTTGTTTGTAATATAAAGGTATTAACAGACCACAATTCGGGAAAAGCTGTTTCATTTCGCTGAAGCTCTCCAACTTACATAATCACTAGCAAACGCCGGCAAATTCGTTTGTGCAGATGTTTCAATAGTCTCCATTCTACAATTCTACAATTTCTATTGCTTAACACAGCAAGAATAATAATCAATAAGATAATTTATGTACTTGTTATAAACAAATGACAATCGATCAGAAGAGCCACCTGATGGTAAGTGGTCACCGTCCCCTATAGACATCTTCAAGACCAAAGGTATCACGGATGCATTACAGACCAGGAAATGAGAAGGTAAGAATGAAAGTACTGGCTCTCAAGTCAAATATCACAATCAAATAATATAAAAATAATCTGGTATAAAAAAGACATTGTAACAAAGGTAACCCTTTATGTTCAAAGTTAAATTAACTACGGTTTTATTTTATATCTTGTTTTACGAGGAGGATTAATTTATGCGGTTGTTAATGTCTATGTATGAGATAGATTTGACATAAAGTATGCGTTTTATTTTCGACGATTACCGAAGAAAAAGAGAAAATCAGAAGGGATTCATAATTATAGATGAGTGTAGAAAATGTTTTTGCTTATCTATTGCTTGTGAGCGTATTTTTTATGCCAATATATCGCGAAGTTCCATGCTACAATAGCAAAGGCATCAATGATGCGTTGCAAGCCAACAACTCGTTTATTACTTTGTTGTTGTAATTACAAATAATTAATAATTTATATAATTAAATGAACGAACAAAGTTTACAAGCGTATTATTATATGTATATATACAAACTATAAAGATAAATTGCATGCAAATGTTCCCGGTCAGATCCGTCCTCTTTGTATTTTCAAACTACGATTTATAACGGTGAATACTATTCAGACAAACAAAATTTATCGATAATAAACTTGTTTATCCGTCTGTGGTGTATTGTGCGATCTACATATTTACATAATACATAGAAATGTCAAGATTTATTAACTTTTACTCAAAGACATAAAGCGTATTTGAACGTCTGCGACAAGAGCGGTTTTTATACATGGTGAGTATTTAGGTAATTCCACGATAAAATGTTTTAAGCGTGTTTTGGTTGCAGTGCAAGAGAGCCCTTGAAAAACTTAAAAACCTTTCCTTTTGTTTAAAGTGAGAGTCGCCATAAAACATCGCAAAACTGGTAAAGCTTCGAGAAGAGATCAAATCTCCATTGAAAATATAAATGCTTTAGGTCAACGAGGCTATCACATTTTCCGCGCGATCTTCAAACCAGTGTGGCGGCTACAACAGCTAGAGACTTCTAGAAATTGTTAGAGTATTCTTGTTTTCTCTTCCTTCACACACTGATGATTACCGAAAGGATTTACCGGATAGAAATCTCACATAATATTCCACATTAAACACAGGAAGACCGGGTACCTTTTAAAGATTTCCCATCGAGCAGAAAATGTCTTCTGATTTTCACAACAATTTTCTGCAATTTAAAAGCGACGCAAATACCTGCACGAAAGCAATTTCGTGTTTCTTGATAAATATATATCTTAAATAAAACATTTATCTACTCCAAATCTGGGACGGAAACGTGAGTGAAATTTTATGGAAAAATCAATTAACTGTTGACAGACAATTATTAGATTTACCAAGCAAGAATCTAGGGTATATAAAACAACTAGCGGACCCGTCCGACTTCGTTCGGGGTGGACTATTAATTATATACATATGATTATTCAAAATTTAATATTTTTTGCCTTGATTAAACATCACTAGGTTAACAGACATTTTATATAGCCTATCATCCGCACAATCACGTGTTTCACTAAATAGCAATTTCCACTAAGATCGGTCGAGTCGTTTTTGAGTTATCTCGAGACACACATGAAAATCTCAACAGATATATACAGATATTTTTTATTATTATTTAGATAGATATAGATTTACTGCATATAAACAATTTAAGTATTTTATATAGATAACACGGAAATTTACAAAGTCTTGAACAAAAAAGATATATTGAGAAAAACAAATTTTGTTTGTTGGATTCTTTTCCTTTTTTATGTTTATGTACTTTTCATTAAAATTCATAATTTTGTTAAAACTTACTAATTACTACTATTACTTCAAAGGTATTATTTTTTTTGAGATTGAACCGATAGTCTGATTTCCACGCACGAAAACACTCATGACATGACAAAGTAATCCGATTACCTTCAGTTTATAGCGCTTAAAGCGCTTTTATCCTGTCTTTGTTACTAATGCTTTTGCATTAACAGCGTTAACTTCAGCGCTTTATTTTGAGCCTTTTGTAAAACCGTATATGTTTTATGTTAATGTTTATGTACATAATAACAAAGTAATTTATTATTTAAAGACTCTGTAATCTTTGTTTTTCTTATAGCATGTATTGTCGCAAAACAGATAAAATAAAAATCACGGAATTAATTTGTAATTCCGTGCTTTCGTTTAGTCGAGAACCGGAGATGTCCATAGCGGTTATTCCTGCGGAGTCTCACTCGCGGTTCAGGGAAGAGAGGGATTTCTTGAAAATTCAGGTGCCTACTGAGCGGAATATTCCACGGCTTCATCACAGTGGACTCTGCCCATCTCCAGATTCTGGCTCCATTGTACTCAAACCGTAAATATGTATAAATGTAAAGTGTCTCAAGAAGTAAATAGTAGAAGTGAAAGAAGTCACAAAATCAAATGTCAAAATGTTTGCATCGAAACCAAACAACAAATGCGAGACTGTGCAGCAACAACGAGGCACTTTCACGCCTCAACTTAAAACAAAGGGTTTCGAGCTACATGGTTAAATGGGGCAACTAGACGGACTGTAAGAGGCTGTTGTGTACTTGCGGCACTGTGGTACTCGGTCGGTGTTATATTATTTTACAAAATTTGTATCGCAGTGTGAAAAAAAAAACTTATTGTTTGTTGTATTGTACAGAGCAAATGTTTATTTGTTGGTATATGTATATCACATACTCTCATTAATTTATACGCTTGATTAATTCTCCCGGCAATTGAGTAGGAGAGGGCTATTGCCTATGTTTGTTGTTTGTTACAAACTTAATCCTATCTCAAATTGAAGTGGAAATTTTTGTACATGAAAAAGTAATCTTAAAACATTAACCAAAATAATTTATTATGATTTGGACAGAGTCCTGTAAAAACAGTAATTTCTCTATCATAATTTTGAGTAGTAATTCATAAGCGACATCGTAATTATAAATCATTTATATATTTTTTCGGATATGGTTCAGACAACAGAAGTAACACACGATCTAGCTCCAATTAACAATAGATTACTTGCAACCTTTTTCAAGTCAGTTAATTTAATTATTATCTTATTTACACGAATGGACAGTTAGTCATTCCAGCAGACTAACGTTTCCACAATTATTAAATTGTTTTTTTCTTTCTTCTTTATTTCTTTCCGACAACGCATCAGTGATACCTTTAATATTTGATGACTGGGCGATGGTTACTATTTACCATCAGGTGGCTGGTCTGCTCGTTTGTCGATTAGTTACATAAAGAAATAATTAAACAATAACAATTTCTGGCAGAGATACTAGTCTCCAGCTGCCATAGCGCGTGCCCCTTAGAATCGACGCTCGGTTGTAGAACGAGTAGCCGAGTGTTGATGTTGACCCATAGCGAACGTTGTGCCATGACATAGCTCACGTACGGCGTTCCGTCTAGTATTCATAATTGTTTCTCACGTATACTTACATAGTTATTACTTTGCTCTATAATTATGTGCGCGCTTCTATTCTTACCTCTACTGCCTTATTCTTACTACTACTACAACATTTCCCGTACGCTACATACAATATAAATAAATGGTTTAATAAACGTTAATAGTTGCGAAAAATTTGAGAGTAATAAATTAATTACAATGCATAATGGTCTCACCGTGGTAGAATGATTATCTGGATGTATAAGATTCGAGAATCATTATGCAACATTTGTTTGGAAAATACGTCTATAGTTCTGGATAATCTGTAGTAATTGTCCATTATCAGTTACGTCACTAGTGCATTCGCTTTGCGGTCGATCGAGCCCATTTGTTCTATAGACAGCGCCTACGGCGGACGTGCGCACTGATTTGAAAATAAAACAACACGCCGGATACTAACAAAGTGTCTACTAAGGCATAACAAGAACCCATAACCACAGAATAAACACTTATCTGTCATAAACATCTGCACCGGGCCGAGAATCGAAACCGGGTACCGAACACGGGAACACTGGCTCGGCAGCCAGGATGACTACCAACTGGGCATCTTATATGGTGCTTACCAAAACCTCCCCGTTTGGGTGGAAAATAATACTATTTCTAGAATTTACCTAATAAGATAGTTGTAACTGTCTAATTGTCTAAACATGCGAAATTGAATTTAGTTTGTATGTTATTAAGTCCTAATTACAAGCAAACTTATTTGTAAAATACTACCAGAAACGAATCCATTGAAACGTACTCAATGTTTTCCGAGCTGAAAATTAAAATTTTATCTAAACAGAGCTTAGTGGAGAATGTGAATACTGCATGCAGAGTTTTCAGCTGAATCACTGTAAATCCCCGTTCAACAGTAAGCGGGGATATGATGTTGCTGTTTAAAATATTTTGTTATTACATTGATCCAGCAACGTTAAATAATTCTTAAGGATTTTATGTAAGTCCCATTACAACATAAAACAACGTTTCTATTTGTCTAATCCCGATAATGTCATAAAAATTACTGCACGAACTTTCGTGCGATTTTTACTAAGAGTCAGTCGCAAGGACGATTAGTATGAGAGATAAAAAATAAACTCAACAAAAAGGAGTAAATTTTGTTTCAAAAGCTATTACTGTTTATATGTACAATGTACAAGTTAAGCTAGGATCGAGTTTCAAGTTCTAGGTGGGTAATACAATATAGTAGTGAGCGAATATTCCTAAAGCTTCAATGCATTCTCGGCTAGTGTGAAGTCTCCGCAATTTAAAATGGAGTTTGTCGCCAATTTTAATTATCATGTTGTCAAAATAGTTGAACTGTTTTCTGTATCAAGTGGCTACGAAGCGCACGGGCTATATAATTCCAGGATCAAACTTATTTGCAACCTTCTACCATAAACATAAAACACAACTTTGATAATAAAAAATGGTTTTTCCGACATGCTGTATGTGCGGACAACGCGATTTTTGGGTAGTCTTTAGTCATGCAAACTGCAAAGGACTGGATTAGCTTGCCCGCGTCAGTGTTCCCGAACAGATATGATGTGAGGACTTCAAGTGGAGACTGCTTAAATAAACTTATAAGTTGTCAAGCATTAACTTGTGTAAAAAAAATTGGTCATCTGTAAAGTAGGTTTACGGACGACAATTTTACGTGATAACGTCATAAGAAAACATTGATGAAAAATTGCATATTTTATTACTTTTTTGCGGCAGTTGTTGTAAATTATGGAACATTAACTTTTCACTTAACTTTATAAACAGTTTACGTGTAGGTTGTGTACTGCCGCTGTCTCTCTTCTACTCGGACGCATCGGCCGATCGTGCCTCTCTCTCGCTTGCACGCTCGGCTCAGGCGAAACGTGACAACGAGTCATGCTTTTTCGTGCGTGCAGCCGGCGTTCACCGATTTATAACACGTAATCACTTCAAAAATGTAATATTACCACAGGAACATAATCAAAGGTGTCACACGCTCTGCGCCCTTTTTGATGACGTGTGTTATAATTTAACTAGATCTTTATTTAAACAAAACTATTACGCACTTGTACAAATTAAATTTTCTTTTTAATATTTCAATGTATAGTAAGCATTGTGATTTAATGAACGTGTACTAGTTAAAGTTGGTTGACTTTCTGCTTCATTTTTAAAGTATACACATTGTAATATGCAGCATTCCGCGTCATCTTACATTGAGCGCTTGTAAGACTTTTGTGAATAAGATATAATTTTTTGATGATTTAAAACTGGCAAGTTATAATGGGATATGTTTGCACCGAGAAACACATGCAGCTATTATATTTGTGGCATGAAAGTGGTTGAAATCAATTATATTTCTATTAACAGCTGACGAAAAAGAAAAGAAAGTATTCTTGAAAGAATACTTTGAATCCTTCTACAATATAATGTAGTATATTGAGATAGATATGGAGTTTAACGAGACTGACATGCCATAAGAAAATTATAAACATGAACGATATTTGTTGCCGTGGTAAACAAGGCCTGTGAGACAATTAATTTAACATTAATCGTGTTAAAAGTTAAAAAAAATAATCCTAACCAATTTTTATAGGATGAAATCCGAGCAAATGAAACACACATGAAATATAAAGTTTCTTATATACCCGAAGTGAGCCATAAATTAATTTATTTCCATTTTCAAATAAAATAGAATAAGCGCCATCTTCCACAGTTATTGTGTCGTTAATACTATCAATGAGTATAAGTGGTCCTCAATCCAGACATCCAATAAATCCAATTTTCGGGTAATAACTTGAGTGCTTACCGTCATATGAGAAGGGTACGTGAATTACATTACGTGAACATGTTGGGTTTGAAAGCAAATTGTTTGCTTGAAAATCACAGTAGAGTATAAGATATTTAATTATTTATCTGTGGTTATAAATATTTATGTATATAACTTTGTCAGTGTTAAAGTCGTTATTTTCTTCTGTCTCAGAACTGCTATGGCTCCTTTGTATGGCTGCATATTGTCTAGATAATATAAGTTCATATTACGATGCATTTAAATTTTCCTTTTCTTTGTTTTAATCCGTGCTTACCTTTACATTGTCCCATACAGATCCAATGTCGTGATTGTTCTCGGGTTTTTCCTCTATAAAGTCCCGGTCTTTTATGATCCATGCTATTGGCATTTGGAATTCACTATGAGCAACTAAATATATATTCGTATTCAATAACAGGTGAGCCGTATACATGTTTGCTCGTCTCTAGACGAAACCTTTGACATTGACCGTTTTGTTACATAGTACGTATCTTTAACTAATTCCAAGTTTCAAATCAGTTAGGTATTTTGAAAATACCCTTATGCACGTAATTTTTGCTTTTGCTACCATTTAAAAAAGGTATTTTAACATTGGGTAGAAGAAACGGCGAACCTGCATCACATCTTTTAAATTAACATACACAAAGATATAACCTGAGCGAAATGAAATAATAGCAAGCTTATTCGTTTTATTTATAATTCAAGCCTTAACCACTGTGTATTTGAATAATTTATTAAGTTAAGTAAAAACTAAAAAATATTTACTGTATTTATATCTCTATCGGTGTTTTACTCTATGTCAAAATCAGTCACGTAAAAATACTAGCTCAGGTGAAAATTGCTTACGAGCTCTGGTTTATTGATATCCTTCTATTGATATTTATTTCGAGAATATTTTGTATTCACATACTTGTTTTCTCCTGTATAATCAGCCATCAGCCGTATGAAATCAAAAACCTCGTTCATGGAATGTTTTTTACAATGTGAAAAATATATGTATTGTTAATATTATAAATTATAATAATTCGATAAATGTCTAAAGTTAAATATTCAGCCTTACAGGTGCAGATATAGTGTTAGTATTTTACTTAAATTAATTCAATAATTATGAAGTGATTGGCGTTGAAGGCTTAATCTAAAATATCATCCTAAATATTAAATGATCTAGTTGAGCTATTGAATTACCGTGCCACCATTCTTCAAACGACATAGATGGCGCCACCGTTCGATA